>MWSO01000003.1:0-11766 GCA_002116355.1 Dothistroma pini CBS 116487
ATCTTATTCTATTACTAGAATTACTATAGTAAAATAGAGTACTATAGCTCGTCTATTGCCTTAGATTTTGTTTTAAGGCCGAGCTTCTAAGCTCGTAATCGTTATTGTACTCTAGCTATAGACGACCGTTTCTAGAAACCTTTCCGATCCTTACTTCGTATAGATAGCGACTCTTACTTCTCGGCCGACGGAAGCATTATCACATACTCCCTCTCGCTTCCGCCAAAGAGTACTATATCTTGGTCCAAAAGCTCCATGTATCGACTGCCTTCGAGTTTCTCGCTGTTCAGAGTCGTGCCTTTCGTGCTGTCGAGGTCGATTAGATACGGCTTTACCTTGCTCGACTTGTCGCCGTACTCATTCGTTGTTGTCCTGTGTCTGAACTGTATAACAGCATGCTGTTTCGAGATCGTGGGATGCTCCAAGTGCAAGTCTGTGACTTTCTCATCACGCCCAATAAGCCATGCGCTTTTCTGATGCAAGTAAATGGTGTCGACCAAGTCCTTTCCCTTGAAGACGTACATTCGCCAGGCCTCCTTGGTAGGAGGCTTTCGAGCTTCAGGTGGTTCGTGGTATTTCAGCACGGTGTTCGTTCCCGCCACGGTATTGGCTTCCTTTGCGAGCAGGCCGGTCGGCTTGAAGTTCGGCTTCTGCTTCTCTGGTGGCAGAGCTTCACCTGGAGCAACTTCGCCGCGAAAAGACTCATCTTGAGATGGTAGAGGTGCTTTCGCTCGCTTCAAAGGTGACCGAGACCGTGGTCTCCGCTTCTTTGCTGGTGGGGACCTGGACCTGCGGTGCTCTCGTCGATCTCTTGAGCTTGATCGAGAATGTCGTCTGCGATCACGTTTTGAGTCCCTTCCTCCGTCTGATGCTTCGTCCTCTGAGTGGTCTCTGTGCCTTCGCCTGTAATCCTTTCGACCGCTGCGAGGTTCGTCCTCCCTTTCCGCATCTTGGCGGCGGTGCGACTCCTGCCTGTTGGGCGATTCTCTGTCTAACCTGCGATTCCGCTTTCGCTCCAAGTCGCAATCACTGCGACGGTGGTTTCTGCTGCGGTCGGCATCTGGACTGTCTTCATTGCGGCCAGATCGACGCGAGCTCGACTCCATCGCGGGCAGTTCGCAGAGTCGCTGACCAGTGATTACGCCGCAAGCATGTGAAGCCGGTGAGTAGAGTTTTGCGCAGTTCGATGCGAGATTGGCTGAATTATTTCACCTGAGCTGATTACCCTCATATGCAGAAAATTAGTCTGGCTGATCGAGCATCCGTCGGCAAGTCTGGGCAAGAGATGTTCAAGTTGTTGTCTGAGGCGAGAAAAATGGCCTGTGGCGCACGCAGGTGGCTGGAGCGATGAGTCAGCCCAGCGCATCCCGTGACCTTGACATTTCTCCAACTTCGTCCCGTCTTGCAACTTCTTCCTCCATCATTCACCGCCTTGCACATGCCCATGGATTGATTTGCATCAATAGTCCCATCCCGCAGTGCACGCTAGCCCGTACTGCGGGGTGCTGCTATCACGGCCATCGCACCGACGCTGAGCCATTAGTTGCCTGTCTTGACGCGCCGCTCGAAATCGGGCACCTAGCAAAACATGCCACATTCCTTCGCGATTGCACATTTGTCCGAACAGACGCGATCAGTCGTTTCACCGTCAGTCTTGCCACGGAAAATCGGCGCCTGCGGGCCATTCAGCTGTGCTTGGACTTGCATGGCATCCTTTAATCGCATCGATATTTCTGCCACTGCGGCGTCCAGCGTGCTGTTAGCCTGGCATCATGCATACTGAGATTGAACAGTACCGCGCTAATTCCGCCTGCCTTTGAACAGCATGTGCATGTTATGGCCTGAAGTCTCGGCCGGCGCGACTTTCTCAACATCTTCTCGCCGGTCTGCTCCACCAAGCCAATTTCGATCGCCTTGCGTTCTGTCCAGGCCAGAGCTAGCTTACATGGTCTACTAGGTCATCCAACAATGCTTGTCCTACCGATATCGAGCATGAGGTCAGACCGCCATGTCAAACTTTTGGACGTGGAACGGTTCGAGGGACAGGAAGCACGATTCTTACACACCTACATCTCTGTCCAGTCAGCGCACCACCGTCCGTGGCATAGACCATAGCCGTTACCGGAGAGTGAGTTGTTTTTCATTTTCTCACGCACAAGACTAATGGTAGCAGGGCTTCAAGATGTCTCGAAAGCCATTGCCTCTCCACTTCGACTCTGGTCTAGAGCTTCGATCAAGGAGCGACGGCCGGCTAACGACACTACCACACTTCATGACCCTGCATTCAAATCGGCAACAGTCCTGATGGCCGTCATGAACGTAAGCTTGATGAGTTCTCAACTTGGTGCCCATCTAATTGCTGCACAACAGCATTCCGCTGGACTCAAGCTAGTGTATGGTCGTCCGCGGTCCCACGCAGCACCCTCGACTCCAATGATCGAGGCGCCATGCAATTAGCCAGCCGAGCTCGATGGATCTCCGCCTCTGTGGTCGCAGTCTGCCGCCCAGCCGCCTCTGCACGTGGAAGGTTTGTAGCACGCCACTGCCTTGGGAACTTCTATCGTGCGACCTCATAGCAGTCCTCAGGACGTCAGCTACCGAATCCTGGTGCACTCAAATAACGATTGGCGGACTACGCGGAACACTGGCCTCCCTGTAGGATCAGCACGTGAATTAGAGCTTCACAGTTTCAAGACTCGAATCGAAGGACCCACGTCGGCGGCTGTAAACCTAAGCGGCGAGACACTTGTACCACAGAGTTACGACTATGATAGAGAGGCACCCGACAGATCGATTCCTTTTGTAAGACCTGACTGGTTCGGGAGTTCGTGGAGCAGGTCGGCCTCGGTTGTTGGGAAATCTCGAAGCGAAGAGCCTCAACCATCAGTGCACGCGCCACGAAGGCGAGAGCCATTGTCGGAAGCGCACAGTGATCCGATGCAACCCATGAATGAGGTCGACCACATAGTTGCCATTAGATCCTCGCTCGAGGCTCATCTTGATTCTGTCAGGAAACCGCACGAAAAGGAGATTGCTTCTCACTCCGCATACATAAAACTCGAAGCTCTGAAGCGAAATCTAAGCCTATGCCGCCGATCACAGGCTGATCTCGGAGACTTGCGCGGCGAGCGAGACGGCCTTCGAGACATCGCTGCGAAGAACAATCGTCGCATCGCGCAACTGAAAGAAATTGTCAAGAAAGCTAAGGAGAACGGAAAGATGCTAAAAGCCCGAATGCAGAGCTTGGAAGCCAGCCTCGTCACGGCGAACATGGAGCGCCTTGACGTTCTCGGAGGCTTCTACGAAGCTTGTGAGCGAGCGGACAAGCTGACAGAGCGCGAGCGAGCTCTTGTCAAGCAACACGGAAGCTTTGCGATTGAGAAGAGCTCAACCCACCTTGAACAAGATAAACGATATTGCGAAAGTGAGGCTCGAAGACTGCAAGGAAATGTGAGCCTAGCTTACGACGAACGGCCCTCTCGAGAAAAGGTGGACGCCCTGGTGAAACGTTATGAACAGCAAACAGCTGCACTCAAGGCAGAATACGATCAGTACAATACACTACTGTACGCCGAGCTCCGGCGCCAGGCACGGTCGATAACATCCAGAACAGGAGCAGTAACGCCGCAGATAGAGCACGAAGCTGCCACGACTTTGTCCAATTTGATGGCACAAGTGGCTTCATCCCGAGACCAAGGGAATGTGGCCGCTAACCACAATGATAAGTTGATGCGGCTCGAGCAGGAATTACAGTATTGCTACCAGGAGATCATCATGTACAAGCTGGACGTTCGTGGTTACAAGAAGGACTTGAAGAATACTCAGACCGACAACGAAGCACTACGTGCACGACTGAGTGCAGCCACGACTGGATATGGACGCAGGAGTGGTCACGTAGACATTGCAACACCTCCAGCAACGGCTTGCAGATAACGTGCTACCGATCATTCAGCGGGCCCTGGGGTTCACCTAGCCGATCTGTCGAGGACACCGCCGTCCGATATCGCCCCAACTACTGCCTCTGCACTTTCGTCCGCGACAATGATACCCACGCCGGCGCCAAATATTGCAAGCCCTCTCAGCCCGATCACTCTTCGGGGGAAGTGCAAGAGACTGCCAGAACCGCCTCCACAATCCAGATCTCCCAGCCCACATACTGGCCCTTTACCTCGCTTAAACAACCTACAACGCCAGTAAACGCCCCGATTGTTTCCAGATTCCATCATATCGTCCTATGCCAAGCGAAGCACCTCTTGAGCAGGAGAGTGAGATCCTGCCGCCGATACCAGTGATACGTGGTATCAAGTCTGCGCCGCCTCCACAGAGCGCACCGATGTATACTGATCGCATGAAAGGAGGTCGCGAAGCTACAGCGATGGCCGTGGTTTGGAAGGATCAAGAGAGGTGCATGAAGACTCGACCTGTTGCTCTTCCAATGGAAGGCAATTTAGATTGAAGAGAGGTACTCGATCAATCATCTTCTCGTGCACAGGGCAGTGTTTCCACACTTTGCCTAAGCCAGTGAGTGCTTCACGAAAACGTTTTCCGGCGCTGGACACGACTGAGCTAAATGGTATCCGAGAATCGAATTGCCCGACTCCTTGCACGTCGCTTCCATAAGTCGCACCATGCGCTTCATAACATAGCGGAGGTAGTGGGTCTCAGAGTGGAGAGCTGTAGGTGAGATTGGAGGCTCATTTCGATTCATTCGAGGAGCATGGCGGGGCTCAGAGACTCCTGTAAGCTTCGAGATGCCGTCACGTTATGAACACTTTGAAACAGCAAGCCTGTTTCGAAGCATGCCAAGGCGCAGAGGGAATGCAGGAGGCCGCTGGGACACGGCAATAGAGAGCTCTGGACGTGCACAACAGAGAGCCAGATGAGAACGTGGGAGCATTGGAAAGGGACCTTTTGAGGCTTGAGCGACGTTTTGATAGCGCTAGCGCCCAATGCTCCGCCCAACAACTGATTCATACATCAGAGCGCACGTCGCGCTCTACAGCAGTCTACCAAAGAGCCTAATCACCAGTATAGCCAAGCGCAGTGAGCTCCTTCCTCACCTGCTCTTCAGTACCAATCTTGAGTACCTGCGTACCTTCCAACTTCTCACCACCTGCCTGCCTCATCTTGAGATCGTCAATCGCCCGTAGCTTCTTCAATAGGGACCGCGACTTCTTTTCCTGTGGTGATTGGTTGTCTGGACTCTTCACTTCGATAGCTGGAGCAGGCGCGAGTGGAGCTGCAGCAGTTGCACCTGCCGGAGCGCCATTGCTCGTCGTCTGCTTAGGAAGCGACGTGTTGACACTGACAGGTGGGCCGCGCTGGCGGCTCCCATCGCGACGGCGCGATTGGGGGCGTGAGATTTGGTTGCCGCCGGCACGGCCGTTAACATTTGCGTTAGATCGACTGCGCGGTCGGTCGCGGTTGCCTTGTTGGACACTGTCGCCATTTTGGGCAGGTGCAAGACCGTCCGCCTTCGCTTCAGCCTCCTTGGCCTTCTTCGCTTCCCTCTTCTTCTTGTTCTTGAGAGCCGCCTTGCTGAGGCTTTCATCACCCTCGGTGAGACTGACACCACCGCCGGGAGCCGCACCAGGGGGAAGGTCTCCGGAAACAGTTTCGGCGCCAGGGACCTCGCGTCGTCGAGGACGAGCGCCAAAAGTCAGTGGTCCCTCTTGCTGTTTGCCCGACATCATCTCTCTCACGAACGCAGCTCCTCCTTCATCCTCACGCTTGAACGCCAGCGGCGTCGCAGTGCCACGCGCACCGGGTGGACGATACGCGCCAGCTGGCTTCGATGGTGTCTTTGCTTTACCCAAGAACTCCAAAGCCGAAGCGTGTGGAGTAGGTACTGGGTGCAGCGGATTCTCCAATGGGTGCTGGTGGGTAGACTGTGGTCGCCACACAACATGATACAGCTCAGTCATGTCCTCGTTGTACATCAAGCCACCTCCTACATGCCAAATACGGATACCGTTGTCAACACGAAGTCGAGGGCTTGTAGTCGCGGTGAGAATGTGCTTGCCGTCAGGGCTCCAGTCGCAGGTCGAAGTGTTGCTGGCCTCGATCGTGCAGACCTTCTCGTAGTTCTCCTCCAAATCGTAGATGTCCATCTGGCCAGCCAGGTTTCCAAAGCCAGCAACAAGAACAAAGCGACCATGTGGAGAGAAAAGAATAGTGTTGCGCGGACCCAAGTTGAAGCTGTGCTGCGGGATGGCGCGCTGGTTGAAGATAGTCGTCTTTGCAGGCATGAAGCCGTAGACCACACCAAACTCTTTCGAGTTGGGCGACCACGACACGTCGTGAATCGGCCCCTCCTTGTCCAGCGAAATCCTCGAATCGAAGCCGCCGTTGGCACTCAAGATGTACATGGTCGTCTCACCGTAGTAGCTCTTGTTGCTCTTGTCAACCTCTGTCTGCGCGAGAACGATCAAGCTGGTTCCTTCTTGGTTCCACTTCAGCTGCACCTTGTCGCCCTTGAAGAACGTCTTTTGCGATATGACGCTGCTGAAGTCGGGGACATTGTAAACCTTCACAGCCGCTGGCTGACCATTGCGCTCTGGGATGAAGACAGCAACTGAATGCTTCTTGCCCGGAGACAGCGCAAAGTCGGCCACGCCCTCAACACGCAGCTTGTTCCACACTGTCGCCATGTCTTGGCTCTGAAAGAATTGCACCTCGTTGTTGACCGTGCGAGCACAGAGCTGCTCATCGGGTGTGTATTGCAAGTTCCAGCCAGTCTGCCTCTTCTGTACGAATTGTCCTACCACTGCTCTTTCGCCGCTCTCGCCTGCGTTGTCGTCAATTGTGCGCCAAACCTTCAAGTTCTTGGTGGCATTGCCCTCTGCGTCCTTCGTGGGCTGTTGCCAGGTGATGATGAAGGTTCCTGCCGGGGAGAAACCGAGTTCGTAGACGTTATGCGCCGGTAGCGTGGTCACAACGTGGCCGACGGAGGCGTCGACGACACTGACATTGTCCGGTGAGGCCCACGCAAAGTATCGGCCATCTGGGGAATAAGTACAGCAGCGGAGATTGCCTTCGGGGCGCTGAAAGCCAGGGAGATGCTCATAGATTGGAGCTGCATCGAAGACGCCAATATACTTCGAGGTGCGGTCTGAAGCAAGTTAGTCTCGCAGGTAACGCCGTACCGCGGATTTGGTTCATACGGGCGGAGATTGCTACTTACAAGCAAGCTGAGTCGGCGCAGACATGTTTTCCAGCAGCGCGTCGCGCGTCGATCACTCAGAGTTGACAATTGGGAGCTGCGCGACTATTGCGTGGTTCCGCCTCGCAAGATGTATGTCTTTGGCTGGCGATTTTCTTTGTTGCGCTTTTTGAGACTGGTTGTGTGATTGTCCCAGGCAGGTGACTTGATCCGCGCGTGACTGAGTTGAATAGCTAAATCCACCTCAGTAGTATTAATTTGACACGAACAGTCAGCTGAAAGACGCAGCAAACAGAAGAGGTGCGGTGGTGCGTGAGGATGGTCCTTGAAGAAACGGGAAAGTCAGCGGCACAACTCCCGCTTTCTAGAAAACAATGTCAATCTAACCTGCCAAGCGACCGGCTCGGCTGATCCGCCGTCAACCTAGATTGGAGGCTGAGCTAAGGCACGAAGCGGAATTTAGTAAGGCCGAATCAACTTCTCATGGGTTCATCGAGGGGTAGATGTATGTGTGTACATAGATATAGTACAGATCTCTTGTTCCGCTCTCCAGACGTGTCGCGTTGCTTCAACGAGTCCTAGAACGACTGTGCGGCGGTCGTGCTGTCGCCGTGCTGCAAGACACTATCAGGACTTGTCAATTCGAGCATCTTTTTCACGTGCTAGGCCCATACCCTTTCATAGCAGCACCGCAGTGTGCCCCATCTCGACTGTGTCGTGAAAAGCTGGGGTATCATGAGCATTCGCCGCAGGAGATAATGCTATCGCTCTGGAGTGATGTAATCTCCAGATTCCTCGTCATATCGTACACCCCAATCCCGCTCGTATGCACCTCACCAAGGCTTCCACCACGACTTCCCACTCCCACTACTTCCAGTGTTCCCTCCACTACTTGGCGCCGGCATGTTCAACGCCGCAAACTGCGCATCCTGCTCCTTCTCCTTCGCCTGCCGTCTCTCATCCCTCATCTGCTCCTTCCTCTGTTCCCTCGCCTTCTTCTCCACCTCCTTCTTGTTTAGTATCTCCACGGCCCTCATCATCCCCTCTTTCTCCGCTTGTCGCTTGTACATGCAGAACTGATACATGACACCTGCGCCAAGGCAAAAGGTCCCGACGGCCCAGTTGCAGGCTTTGAAGATGGGGGCTGTAGGGGACGTTAGTGGTGGGCCTTGAATACTTGATTGAAAAGCAGTGCGTGAGTGAGACGTACCTCCAAAGATTGCACGTATCCCACCAGTCGCGAATCCACCTCCAATACCCGTCATAAGGGCGTCGCGGACGCAGGGTCGTTTGTGGATCTCGGTGATGGGTTGGCCGACATGTAATGCATTGTACAAGTTGATCTCCGGTATCTCTCCGCCTGCAGTGTGCTGTGTTCCCCCGGGCATCATGTTCGCGTTCTCGGGAGGTTTGTAGGGCATTGTTTTGCCGTTCTGGACCTGCCATTGCTGGCCTTCGAAAGGTTTGTTCTCGGGGTGAACTGTGAGGGCATCGCGGGAGAGGTCCTCTTGGATGGCGCCCTTGGGTTGACCGTTCGGTTGTCGGGTATCGTCTGCCATGGTGATGGTGTGAAGGAAAGAGAGCAGGGAATCGATGATCATATGAAAGATAATAACCCCGATAGATCCGAAGATGTTATAGGGCTGGGCCGAGAGAACCGAAGCACGGCAAGGGAAGGCGTGATTGTCGCAGATAGAGATGCTCCCTCAACTTCACCTCGTATATTGACGACCACCTCACACATAGGACGACCCAAGACTGCATTCTGTGAGCGCAATGGCTGCATTGCCTGGCCAGCTGACGCAAACGAGCATGACCAGAGGCTCAGAAACCTGACAGAACACGAAGAGTGCCCCTTCATTCGGGAAAATAGATCCGCCCACACACGAAGACGGAAGGACGCATGTCGAGTCATTGCAGCCGCTGCGAGCCATATTATACGTATCGCGGAAGGTCAACATTGTCAGCTGAGCCGGCAGGGCTCGCCCTCAAGATGGTGTCAAAGATGGAATCACCTTCCCTGGAGATGTCTCAACCTTTGGCGCCCTCTAGACAAGTTCGGCCGTCTTCATCGAAGCGGGGAGCCTTTCCAAGTACAGTGGATCAATAAAAGTCCTTCGTCACGCTGTACGGCTTCATGCCGGTGTCCTCGGAGGTATGTAGGCGATGGGGACCTCAAGCACCACCTCTTTCCAACTCAACAACCTTGTCCAGCACTTTCCGAGCACTGCCATGACGTTCGGTCCACAAACAATTGAGCCTGTCGACCGAGTAAACCCACTTCAACTGCCGCCCACGCCGCCCTCCTTGGTCTCTTGGCAAAAGGAAGTGGAATCCGGTTGGCCTTCGGTCCGAGCTTGCGAAAGTGCTCCATCGAATGATACAGCACGTCTCATCACATTACTTACTAATGAGCCGCTCTGCTGGTAATCCCTCGTGTTCACGGTCAACAAGGAAGACTCTGAATTCCATGCAGCTAGCCGACAACATTTGCGTGCCCAAGGGCGAACCCACTTGAAGCGCTCGCTATTGTATCAGTAGCGCGATGCTTTGCTGGATCTCCTCACATCAGCTTTGCGGCGCGATTTGGTCTTGTAGGGAACGCGAGCTCTCGTGTTAGTTCAGCGGTCGCGCACATGCTACGCCAACGACTCGTTCACTGTCGCGCTCGAAGAATTGTTCCAATCTTGTCGCGGTATTGCTTGAGCATGATAGGGATGGTGATCGAACAGCTAGAAGTGAGTGAAGGATGGCATACATGGAGCGTGCCTGTCGATCTTCCGCTCCACAGTCCTCCGTCGTAACCTCACGCTATGCGCACGTCCCGATCCCCATTGGAACGGCTCGCACTACAGGAAACAGACTGCATCTGCGGCAAGGGGTAAGATCATCCTCAATGAGGTACACCAACGGACCAGTCAGCGTCATGATAGCACCGGAACGGGCAGGAAAGGTGCGGAAATCGTGGCGTGGGCCACTTTTCTCCCTGGTCTCCTGACGGATGACGCCTCAACGATGCCTGCAAGTCCACTCTGTGCAATATTGTCCCAGCAGCTCCGCAAACTGTGCAAGCAATTGCAGCTCTCCCGGATGTTGAAGTGGCTTCAAACGGTCTGTACCACGTCCTAGTACTGTTGTAAGACATATAATCACCAGCGTCGCTTCTTTCTTTCCATTCATATCACCATCCTTCTCAGCAACATCCTCATCGTCTGCCCTCGGTGCTTCGTTCACCATTCCAGCCACACGAACCAGCACTATGCAATTCGCAACCTTCATCTTTGCCGGCCTTGCCGCCATCGCCGCTGCCAGCCCAATCGCTGGCAACGAGCCAGGCATCTCGGGTGCTGGAACCTCTGGCTCCGGCCAAGTTTCTGACGGCGATGCTGCGGGCATCTGCACTGCTCTCTACACTCCTCAGTGCTGCGAAACTAGCGTCCTCGGCATTGCCGATCTTGCTTGCAACTCACGTAAGCTTTCTCGAGCCAACTAGAAGGAAATCAGACTGACAATAATTGCTAGCATCTGTCTCCGTCAACTCCGAGCAGTCTCTCATTAACGACTGTGCCAAGACCGGTGCCACTGCTCAATGCTGTGTCCTTCCAGTCGTGAGTACTCCAAGAAGTCCTGAAGTAGGTCCCGTAACTGATATCTTCCATGCCGGCCAAGATCTCCTCTGCTACGACGTCTGAAGTGGCGATCTGTTCAGACTGAGATCTCTTGATGGAGGAACAGATGCTTGGACCACTGTGTACATAGATTGACAAAGGCTTCTTTTCTTGCTAGGAAACGCCTTTTCGATGTTCCAAAGCTCCTACACTCTCGATGATCGTCTTCCCAAATCCAGCAAATTGTCACGCGTCTTACGCATCCTCTGCGCTCGTACGGACATTACTCCAAAGTCCTGCTGAGCATCACAGACCAGTACATTCGGCTGGTCGTCGCATCGATACACCAACCATGGTGCCCGGTGCCACAGCTGAAAAATCAGGGGCGTCATCCGTGGAGACATAGTAGTCCGTGCGAAGCGAGAAGTGCAAGTTTCCAACGTCCTTCATCTTGTAAACTCTCTCCACGATGCACGTTGCAAATCGACGACCGGACATCGAGTATTGTTTTGACTTGGCAATGGCAGAGACGTGTACGAGATCCGGCAGAAATGATGTGTTGGCAGACTCGAATGGTATGGTTTGCATATCAGCAGAACGTGGTACAGTGAGAACACTCTGGTCCACAATGCGACATTTCCAGCCGGATCCTCGAAGGATGTTGGCGACACGTCCATGGTTCTACATTCGAGAGCATCCTACAGAGACTCTGTGACATATGTGTGACAAAGCTCGCCTCAGCCAGCTAAGCACACTATAGCTTTGTCTTGTGAAGCTGATGCAACATGTCGAGGAGGCTGGCAAATACAGGTCATGAACACCACGTCTTGGCAATCTCTCCAGCCATGACTTGTATCATGAACTCTTCTTTACAGCAGAGACACATACAAGGCCCTGTAGTTCAACCCGTTATTCCTCGTTCTGTATCAACAGCCATACCAACAACAGCTACTACATCCACAGTACTCCATCACATCCACCACATCGCATCTCCAA
>KZ108183.1:4183-24950 GCA_002116355.1 Dothistroma pini CBS 116487
AGGGGGGAGAAGGGTGTGTGGGAAGTGGTTGGGGGGGGAGTGAGGGAACGGATGCGTTGGTGATGGTTGGGAAGGGAGAGGGAAGAGAGAGAGGAGGTTGGGGTTGTGGTGTGGTGTAGGAGTATATGAAATTTGAGGAGGGGTAGGATGAAAGGGGGTTGAGAGGGGTGATGATGGTTGAGAGGGATGATGATGGTTGAGAGGGAGGTGGGAAAGGAAGGGGTGATGATACAGCTGTCCACCTAAGCAAGGGTCGCGACAGGCTCGTGAAGAGGATTAATCTGCGCGAGCACGTCAATCAAGTTTTCCAACATTGTGCGTTCCCTTTTCTGGCCATTGGACGTGGACTTGGTGATCAGATGACGAAAATTTGGACCACCGCCGCCCTCTCTTGCCATGTCCCACCCCATGGCAAGTGCCCAGGTGCGGCCGATGTTGCTTGACCGAAGCCATGCTTCGATGCAGTCGGCGCTGGTGTGGTTGTGGTTGTTCTTATCTTGTTCGTCATGGGGATACATGTGGTTTTGCACCCACTGGAAGAAGTCGAACAGCTTCTCCCCAGAGAAGAGGGTAAGGAAGTCAGGCCCATGCTCATGATCATGCTCATGCTCATGCTTACCGTCGACGTCGGTGGGAGGCGAGAGGGAAGTAAAGTTGTCCCAAAGGCTATTGAGCAGCGCGACGGTCTGGCGCATGCCGAAGCTGGTGTGACTGATGTGAGTGAGCGCAGCGTGAGCCTTGTCGTCGGCTTTGTCGTCGCCGTCCTCGTTGAAATCGACCGCTATTTGGGCGCGATACTCGTCGGCGAGTCGATCAAGGTCGTCTAGGGAGTGCGCGAGCAGTTCTTCGGGGAGGGCTGTAGACGCGGGCGCCGGCGCGAGGGTCGCTGCTTTCCAGCGGGCACTCAAGGCGCGGTCGAGGTTGGAAAAAAACGTCTGCCGAGTGCTCCAGTGTCGAAGAGCGAGAGGGTCGTTGGGAGTGATCTTGCGGAGGAAGTATTTGAGGGTTGGGTCGGGAGGGGGCATTCCTGTCTCTTTCAAAGTGTCAAGATGATGATGATGAAGAAGCCATCTCGTCAGCGCACAGCCAGCCAAAGACTGTATATACAGACGGAGGGAGGAGCAACGTCTCGCTGGCGCTGGCCGCAGATAGTGGCTGGATCAATCAAGATCAACGAGGAACAAGGCAGACAGAAACAGCGGACAAAGGATTTGATAAGACGAGGTGAGACCTGTAAGCTAGAACTATGCCAGGCGCTCCAGTATCCGAGCTTCGAAATTTGATGGGTGAAGCGTGCCTTGCGTCAAAGTGTGATTAGCTACATGCCCGCCCTCTTGAGCTGGAATGCAGCAGCACACGCATGCAAACAAACGAATCATTACATGTACTTAGCTCAGACAACACCCAATGCTGTCATCATCATCATCGTCGTTGGTGATGATTGATGATCAGTTGGACTGCCAAAATGCCATGAATTGACATGGCTCGTGGTGCGCTCACTCGAGGAAAGCACTTCACTACCCGCCCTAACACCAACGCCACTGATTCACAGCGCGCCTCAGCCTCGCCGCCCGTTTCCTCGCGCACCCGCAATGCCATAGCTCGAGCGCCAAGAGCCACTGCGCCGCCTCTTCTCTTTTCGAATCGAGCGTCTACACCGGTTTGCTGGCCCAGTGCCGGCAGTAATCGTCCTGACAGTGGACCTGCCTCGGATGCCGACAATGGCCTTGTTGCACCATCTTCTTCACCATCAGAAGCACAAGCACAAGCACAAGCACAAGCACCTCCTTCCCATGTGGCGAGCTCAAGCTTGGACCGTAATCCCATCCTGGATCATGGTCCCGGGCAAGATCGTCAGGCGAATGCTGCTTCCCTCTCCCGTGTCTCTGGAGGGTCACCAGATCAACATCTTCGAACAACTGCTGCTGGCCTCTGTAATGTCTCTGGAGAGTCATCAGATGGACGTTCAGACGTCTCGAAGGATCCAGACATCCCAAACCCTTCCAACGGATCTGACCGGTCATCAGCTCACCAGAGAGACAACACCAACCGGCCTCTTAAGCGAAAGCGCGTTCGGCGAAAGCGCAGACCACGAGGTCCCTTCATCGCCTTCTTCGGCACATCGCTCCTCTCAGTCCCGTTGGTCGTCTTTGAAGTCTGCCGCCACGTCCGCGTCGCACCACCTTGCCACGTGCAGGAGAATCCAAACCTCCTGGTCCCGTGCGCCATCGCGGTTGATCTGAATCGCGCTCTGTCAGCTATACCGCGATACGTGGGACCGGCAGATCCCAATGATGTGTTCCGCCACAAGATGTCCGATGAGCTGTACTATGATCAGCATACACCGCTGAGCGGGCTTGGGGTGTCGGCGAACCGTTATTCATGTGACCACAAGACACAGACCACCCGGAAAGACGAATTGAGGCGTCACCTTGAGGGTGCAACCGCTGAGATTGACAAGGGCGGGCAAAGAAACTCCTCGTCGTTCTTTGAGCGCGCCAGGCGATGCCTTTTCGAAGGCACCTGGCTACAGCGATTATTGAGCGTGGAAACAGACGAGGAGACGAAGCGGACATCAGTGACCACCTTAGCGAAAGAAACCTTCATCCAGGTCTATGACTTTGTCTCCTTAGCGTGGAAAAACGAACGACAGCAGAGAATAATTGCGCACGCACGAAACCTTGTCGGGCAGAAACTCGCGCAACAGCGTCAGATCAACACGGATGTTCACCAATTATGGGCGACAAGGGCGGAAGGAGAGAGTGCGATAACCGCGGAACGACTTGTAATGCTACGGCAG
Source organism: Dothistroma pini CBS 116487 (assembly GCA_002116355.1). Taxonomy (NCBI): domain Eukaryota; kingdom Fungi; phylum Ascomycota; class Dothideomycetes; order Mycosphaerellales; family Mycosphaerellaceae; genus Dothistroma; species Dothistroma pini. The sequence continues at coordinate 6,984 of KZ108183.1, forward strand.
TCTCTTCTTCGGGTACTTCTCGCCGAAGCAGTACTAGTATGCTGGCTCGAGGGTGTCGATGAGATTCAGGCGCAGAGAAGAAGGTTGGCTCAACAAGTCTGGAAGGACGGACAGATGTTTCTCCACCGGACAAGAGATTTGTCGAAAGACAATCGCCCCAGGAGGGAAGTCGACGACTTCGTCCGCAAGCAGCTCTCAACGTGGTCGAACGAATTAGACCCGATGACAGCGGAGGGAGAGGAGGAAGCCATCAAAGTGGAGAGGAGTTGTGCAAAACGCTGGGCGAAGCAGAAACTTGGGCATTGCGTTGCTTCTGTCGCTGGCGCAGCTGATGATAATCCTTCTTCGCACGCCACTGCTGTTGGAACACCTCCGCCTGGGCAACCACAACTGTGGTGGCCGCACTGGTCTCGACATTGGCGATCACTGGATCCGGCCGGGACCGGGTGCATCTCTCACCCCGACCGCATGCTTTGGGAGTGGCACAATGCCATTCCCATCGCATTAGGCAAGCATCAAGATGTGGGTCAAGCAGCTTCTGCCCGGCAGACGGGGGTGTTTGCGGAGGATACAGCAACGGGAGAACCAAAACAAGAAAATGATTTTCGCATCTTCACGAAGGAGCAGTTCTCTCGCTTCTGGATGCACCGTGTGGTCACGCAGGCTGACATCGCACAGTATATCAAGGTTGGAGGTGGGTCACAGGGCGTCACCGTCGAGCTGGACGAGGCTATCCCGTTTGGGATCGGACCTTTGCGCTTCGTCAAGACTTCAGGCGGATAATCTTCGTATTGACGAGTGGCATAATGATACAGTCATCTATAAACGCTCTTCTTGATCTGTCAACGGGTTTGCTTAGCTGGTACTATTCACATGAGCTCGATTGGCGTTTTCGTGCCACGACACGCAGTCCAGGAGGCCAACTAGCTCTACCAACCGCACCTCCGTCACTCATTGCGCAGTCTCTAGAGCTTTGTCGGCTCACGGGCACCGCGGAGTTCATGTGTGGCGCATCGCAGTGTTTCGAGTCCAATGTGGTTCTACGAAGGAGTTAAGATATGTGAGCTAAGCTGCCGCATCGGCACGGACCAGCGGCACTCTCGCTTTTCAAGTGACTTCGCAGCCATAGACGGAATTGAGCACCGCAATCCCTTCACGTATCTCCATGGCGCGCTCTTTGACCCGGTAGCTCGGCCCATTGCGACTGGTTCAGACAGTCCTCGCTTGCATGTCAGTTGCTTTCCAGGGACGCCATTGGCTACAAGCGTTCCTCTCAGCTTGTACACAGCAAAAGGCTCGCTTGCCTGAGCACTCAGACACACAGCCTGATTTCTGCACGAATTGTTTCAACTTTGTACGAGCCACGGAATCCTGCGAGGGAATTGTGATTGTTTGCGCAATGCTCGCTTGCAACAAATGGCATGGATCCAGCTCTTTCTGGCTGGAACTCGACAGGCGGGCTGGCCTAGAGCGGCACACGACCATCGTCGTACTGGAGTTTACGAGCGAGCGGTTGGGAAGGGGAATCATTCGCCTGCGGCTTGCAAAGAAGCGCAAATACGACGCTTCAAGCAATGTGCAGCGACTCTTTCACAATGACCATCTACGGGCTACCCCTTGCTCGTGCAGGATATCTGGAACATCGAGCAACCGCATTCGCATCAAGGTGGCTCAGCGCGAGAAGAATCTCACTTCTGGTCATCGAACGGCCTCTATGGTTGGTCTGGTCTACCGGACCCAGCTAGGATCGTCGTACAAAGCCACTTCACGTATCTAAAAAGGGTTGGGAACGGCGCGCGACTTCACTGAGCAATTCGATTGCGACTGTTCTGTCTGCGCAATGCTCGTTTGCATACCAGTCGCTTGTATCGATGGGGTTTGCTAATATTGCGTATTTGGCGCAGCTCTGTGCGGGTGAGCTTGTTGGGACCGCCGGTACGGTCTCAGGCCTTGAACCAATCCATGATTCTGCTACAGCAGAATAATCCATTGCGACCAGTGACAAGCGTGGTGACTATGGTCTTCATTCGACATCCTTGTACCTCTGCGGCCCTGCGGCTCTACGCAGCGATCCACAATCTACAGGCCCGCTTCTCGGAGACCGTGCAATGCGACTCACTTTTATTAGGCCAGGGTATGACTTGGCTGCCGATACAAGCGCAGCCTGAGTACCAAAGCGCGCCAAAGACAGCGACAAGGATGCTATACCGGTCCCCTTGCTACCGGTAACTGACTATGACTAGAGTGAAATGTCCTAACAAGCTCACTGCTAGGTCCAGTTGAACGGAGACCAACACAGCATTTCCTATCGTATGAGATCCTGAAATCCAGGAAGTCGTCTCTTTGTCGGGCTTTTAAGAAGTCTGGACAAAGGTGTTCGCTTGTGATTTTCGGTTCTTTGGTGTGCGGTCTTTGTCGTCGCCTCTCGAGGCTAACGATGATATCAAAGGCTAGTGATAATACCAGAGGCTAACGACGATACCACGAAGGGGACAAAGGGTACAGCTGTGCTGGTTATTCCGATCGATGCTAGTCTATATGCGGTACATTACGACCCTCGATCATTGTTATGGCACGCCCTCGATCACAGTATGGCTGTAGAGCTATTTGAATGGAAGAAGGGGGCCTTCTCTTTCGTCTCACGCCAAACCGTATACACATACCGCCACTCACAACTAGATTGCAATAAGATGGTCTCGGAATCGTCCGTCTTCGTAGACTACCTTTCCACTCGTTGCGACGAGCTACATGAGACCATCGATGGATTATACCAGCAGATCGCCACTGGCCAGGCTAAGATCAGGAGTCTTACAGACCGCCTCGTGCTACAGGATGCCCGAATTCGATCACTAGAGATCGATCTTGAAAGCGCGGAGGCTGAGACCCGTGGCTTCCGTGCCAACGCCAGTCGTCGGGCTGAAGCTGCGAAGATCGCAGACATAAGACAGACCCTCACTGCGCAATGCAAGACGCTCCTACAGGAACAGCAAGAACGCAGCCGACATGAGCTTCGTGAGCTCGAAGAAGCGAACAGGGTCATGGGGGAAGTGGAGATGCAGCACAAGCAAGCTTTGGAATATTTTCAGCAGCAGTTAAAGCAAGCGAAAGAATATTTGGATCAGCAAGGTCAACATCGGGCGTCGCTTGAGCGGAGACTAGGCCGAGCGGATGATGAGGTTTATCAGCACAGCGAAGCAAAAGAATGGCTTCAGCAACGGCTAGATAGAGCGAACCACGAGTTGGAACGAGCAAGTCACGAATTGGAACAGCTTAGGAGAGCGGTGAGAGAGGAGACCGAAGAGAGACGATCGCGGACGGCGGCTGAGTCACAGCCACAAGTTGAAGCATTGGTACCATCGTCACAGACATATCCACTCCCTTATCCATATCCATCGCCTTATAATACGACAGAGAGCTCGCGGTACAGGAGGATTGCGACAACTGATACCCATGGCAACACTACGTACATCTCGTATATACGCCACAGGGGTCGTTGATCTTCTACGGCAGCGATAGAAGCGGTGTGCCAAAACCAAACAACAAGATCGAAATTAAGATATAGGACTCGATTACCTACTACTTTATAATAGTATCGCTATGACACAACTTAGTCCTCGTAGCAGTTGACCCTCCAAGCTCATCTTATCTAGTCGTTTCTCACAAGACTACTACTAGGCGAGTCCGACTCCTTATCGATGTCGTTTAATGCTGGGCGATACCCGCTACTTGCGGAACATCAAGATAGTGCGTTGTGACCTCGCCATGCGTCTAGGCGCCGAAGAGCTTGGGAACATGCGAATAAAAGAGGTATACCACGGGTCCCTAATTCTTAGTGTCTGCTTAATGAGAAGCTAGGGAGGCTAGCTAATATATAGGCAGAGATGCCGGATTGCGCAGGGGGAAACAGGCCGAAGTACGCGGTAATTATCGCAAGTCTCACACGTAGTGAGATCGATCCAGACCATAATTTGTGTTGTTGTTCTCTAGGTTATTTTCAATCTAAAGGTTCTTGTATACTTGCTATAGCTAGCCTATTATTCGAGATTGTGCTTCTCTCCCTCCTCCGTCCTTACGATACATCCGCGATATATACATGTTCACTTAATCAGTCCAGTAGAGAAATCGTTGAGGGAGTAGCTATGTCTCGCTTTGATCGGTTTCTAAATGCTTCCCGACCATAAAAGGTCAAGATCTTTTATTCGGCTACATGTAGACACAGTACCTTCCTCGTTCATGAAGCTAGCAAGTGCATCAACGAATTTGTAATGCCGCCGATGACGGCATCTCCAAGTGCTAGTAGGAACGTCAATGCTCAGGCTGCTTTGCACGAACAGGGCGTTGGCAGCCTGTGATGCGGGTGCTGTTGCGGACAGGCAATTGACGATTACGGAGACCAGTCTTTGACTGGAATCTGAATGCTAGATCCTCCGCCGACGCAGCAGACGAATAGTTAGAGGTACAAGTACATTCTGGAGTTGACCACACTATATTGACCAATATCGACCTCATAGCTCGTGAACGGGACATGGGATCCTAGCAGGACCTCTGAAGGCGCGACATTCGAGACCGCATCCGTCCGGCTAACAAAACCACCAAGATACTGTCTTCATCTCCAAGTGTGCTTGCCGCGGATGGAGTTTCGGGGATCAACGTTCGGATCCAAAGAGGTGTGGAGGTCTAAAGCAGCACACCCACGGCACCGACTTTGTACAGGCTGCTCATGTTGAGATGGAGAAGGTCTCTAACACTGAGATCTTTCATTGGACTGACGAAACGAGAACATCGCCGACAACAAGCCCACTCCTCCTACTTGGGTATTCAATCACAAGATGGTCGACGACGGTGTCGAAGAGTTCACGGCTCGTACCTCCGCAAGGGAACATACACAGAACACGACTCTTGAACAACTGCGCAGCCACAGTCCCGGCAAGAGCCTTTCGACTGCTTGTAGCTCTGATCGACGAGTTCGACCTGAAACCTATCTAGCTGGATAGAGTCAGCGCCTTCCTCGACGCAGACTTGCCGGAGCCGATCTTCTTACAATCATCTGATAGCTTCAGGGCCAAGGAGAACGTCCTCAAATAAATCAAGGCGCCTGAAGGACTCAAGATCTCGCCCGTGCTGTGGTACGCAGATTTGAAAGCAGCAGTTCTTAGCCTTGGGCTCGAGAAGTCGCTAATTGCATCTGCATCTGCGATCAGATCCTGCTATTCTACTACGTGGATCGTCGCGTATCGGCTCCACGAGTAGAGTCCCGGCAAGACTTCTCCTGGCCACCACTTTCCTCCGCAAAGCACGACGTTTAGAATCGCATTGCTCTGGCCAATCTATCCGCGAAGATGCAGTCTCCCGCTACAATAGTGTCTGCCGCAGATGGAGACGAGAAGACTATGAACACATCACTGTCTGCTACATCTGGAGAAGCGTTTCTCCTTCGCAATGCGCTTAGAGCGCAGTCGCAGCCCAGAAAGCAGCTCACCACTCCCCCGGGCTCAAGTCGTCCTTTTCCTCCGCTTACGTTATATGGGAGGAGATGGTGTGTCCGCATCGATGGAGGTAAAGAGGCGCTAGAGCTTACAGCGAGCTACTAATGTCACTGGTTTGCTTCAAAGGAGGTGCAAGCAAGGAAGGCCAGGAGACGACGTTGCATAAATGACGATGGCGATGTTATACAGATTCTTTTGCCCAAGCTTGGGATCATCGAGAAGTCTCCTGTATGGATACTCGACGTACGCAGTAAACGCCATCCTGTCCCTCGACTGCAAGCTTCCTTCACACCGTTAACGACGTCCAGAGCACAAACGGACAGACTCATTTCCTTATCCGCTGTCTGCACTGAGATCTGTGCCATCGCTCTCATCGTACGCCTCGCTTTCTTCTCTTTCGTTATCGTCATTATCGTTTTCCCCTCCTACTCCTTCGACCAACTGAATCCCTACGCCATTCCTACGATACTGACGACCTAGCTCAGATTCAAGTGGAACCAAAGCCTCCCAATGCGACTGCGAATTCTTCATCCACAGCATTTCGCATTCCTCCCGCACCCGCTTCTGCTCATCACGCCCATCAAAAACGTGAACCCTGCTGTGCAGGTGACGCACCTGCAGCACGCCCAGCGCATAGTTGCCACTCGCTGCCACGGCGCCTGCAAGCTGGTCGACGGTGAAATTCCGGTCCGGCAAATTTAGTAAATCCTCGTCGCCTTCGAGCACGTCCTGGGCCTGAAAGTCGCGCAGGTCGGGACATTGCTGAATTATGTGGCGGACTGCTTGAGAGCGGCTGATGCTGGTGGATCCTGCTGCATTCAGGACGTGGCGGAGGGCGTCTGCGCCGCAGTGGAGGCCTCGTGCGGATGAGGGAATTCGGACGTGGGCGATTGAGTTGAAGATGGCGAGGTGGATTTGGTCGTTCTCGATGTCGAGTGTGGCGGAGTAGATGTGCTTATGAGTGGTGCTTTCGGGCTTGATGGTGAGCTTGGACGTGCGTGCTGCTCTTTCTGCGGTGGTGCCGATGATCTCGCCGCGCTCCCAGACTATAGACTCGCCCTTCCAGTACTCCATTGGCGTGCGACGCGTTCGCTCGCTTCGTCGTGGAGGTGTTGAGTGAGCGGCGGAGACATGTTCCAGGGAAGCGGTGGCGCGCTCTACACGTCTTCTCTTGGCCATATTGTGTAGGCCACCGAATTGTTGGCAGGAGGCGATTCACGTGGTCATGAATATATGCACCACCTCACGAGCACTGCATAATGCGCGGCTCTTGATAATGCTGAGATGTTTGCTGAAGATGAGCTGGGTCGTGTGTCGAAGGTGCTAGCGCAGTGCGCGGGGGATTTTCTTTTTCGCGTGTCTTTGTGCTACCTTCGCGGCAATACACACACTCATGCAGCTGTTCGACGGAAAGCCGTGCCGCCAGTTCTGTAGCGAGCTAACTAGCGTCAAGGCTGCCTTCACGACACATCCCCGTCTTGCAATGTTCCCACCCGCCACTCTGTATTAATCACTCACGTGGAAACCCTCCCAAATTACCCACCTTCTCACAGTGTCCGTACTCCAGAGAATTGCTCAAGTACCTGGCCTCAGCGACCATGTAGAGCCATGTCATGCTGTCAAATAAGGAGACCAGCCCACTACTCGCTCAGTCCACGGATGTGGATGCGTTCGTGGCATTCGAGCGATTGGATATTGCTCTTGTGGTATTTGCTGCTGTAAGTCGTCATCGATGGTCTTGAACACACGTTCGCTACCTCATCAGATATCGAATGCTGCACGGAAAAGTGGTGTCTTTCCGAAATGGGTATTATACTTTCGGCCAACAACGACCTCTTGATTGGCCTCGAATGAGTACCAAGTGCGACGTCTGTCTTCCAGGCCACGCCATACTTTGTGCTCTTCGCATAACATAATGAGATTGCACGGCAATACTGGCGCGGCTACGAGCCAAGATCTACAAACCTCTATCGATTGGTAAATGCGACTCTCAAGGCATTGCATTCTCCGAGGACGTGAAAGGCTGCGAATACGTCGCTGTCTGAGTCTATCTTCGGAGAAGCGTCTTCTCTACGCAACCCGCTCACACCGTCGTCGACTTGGAAAGACGAGATATCGATGCTACCTGCGAAAGTAACGAGAGAAGCAGATCGACTATTCGGTGGTAGGGATTAGCCACGTCGACGTAGCGCCAGCGAAGAAGACGACCAGCGGACGAAAAGCAATGGCACAGCCCAATATCAGGTCCCTTGGATTCGCAGTCAGATCAATACCCAACATAAGCGGACCACCGTCTCATACGCCTACCTTGGCGATTCGCACACTATCCGTCAGATGGACGCCACCAGAATCGGCACCACCAAGCACACGCAGCGCAGCGGACTCGGCGATCCAGACCGCGAAATGACACGAAATCGCTCTTCGTAGCGACGATATTGAGATCTGAGTCGAGCCATCTACAGCAGAAGCCAGAGTCTCAACCACAGCCAATGGTGAGTTCCTGGAGGTGCAGGAGCGGTGCTGGTTATGGTGCCAGACGGCAGAAGCAAGTCAGCACAAAGCTCGAGACAGGGCGGTACGGCTGGAAGGTCAAGCCACCATCTTGATCGTGCGCGGGCGCGGCGGTAGGGGCGTATGGCTGGTGGCTACATGTAACGCTCCGTCCGACCCCAGCGACGTCCCCGTCGAAGAGATCACATTCAGCTGCGGCGCCTGCCTTGAGCTCGTCTACGCCACGAGTGTGCACGATCGTGGGTATGACAATTCAGACAACGACGAAAGCGGTGCTGGCGTCGAGTACTGGGTGGCAGACTGCTCGCACACCTTTTGCAGGAAGCACTTGGGAGCGTGGGGCAGGTGAGCTTACCGGTAATTCTTCACGCCAAATACGACTAACTTTCCGACAGGCATCCTCAAGAATCGTTGAACATCGACCAGGCAGTATGGCCAGTTCTGATTGCCAAGATCTTCATGTCTTCCACGAGACACACTAGTCTGAGGTGGTGACACAGAAGACTTTGTAGAGGTTACTTCTGTCCGCATCGCCACGTGTCTCGGTATGGAACGTTGTGTGGCAGCCTAACTCAGGACTATGATGTCGCTTCGTCCTCTGCCATGCCTTGGTAAGGATTTGTCGAGTGCCTGCATGGCGGGCGAGACAGATGGTGTCTTCAATGGCGACACACATGAGAAGGAATTCGGGTCGTAGAAGGGCAAAATCGGATTTGCAGTTAATGGGACGAGAGATATTCGATGGTGATGTCGAGACGTCAAACGTGAAGGATGGAATGTAGAGCTACAGCACGGGAGCACTAGAAACGGGCCCACATCCCGGCCGAGAATGCTTGTGCGTCGACGCCACATGCCGGGCGAGACGATGTGGATGTGGCGTTGATCCGGCTAGATGGCACATGGCAGTTGCCGAGATGGCGATACACCTTCAAAGGTTGTTGCTGCCTGCATGCATCCCCAGTGGCGACATAATTAGCAGTTCCATTACCCCTACGACTTCGCTCTTATAGCAGTCTACTACAGCACACATCCTCTACACTGGTCGCAACAGGCACGGCCGAGCCCAGTGTACGATGCCAAGTTCGGAGGCGCACAGGTTGCCCACTAGAAGATTGAAGCCCGATCGATGCCATGAGATGTTAGGGCCACACAAGCCGGAGCTGCTCACTGGACCCAAGCGTCCGTAGGACGAAGTACAGGATGATGACGAGAGTGATTCAGACGACGATACTCATACAGGGTCCGACGACCACGAGGATGGCGCCATCTTGGGAGGCTTGTTGTCGACGGCGACGAAGGCCAGAATATGCTGATGACGACGGTAAGACAGACCTTGGGACGGACAATGAGCCGGAACAGGCCAACGACGACGATGAGACGGACGATGACATGAACACGAAGCCGGTTAAGAAGGGAAATCGTGAATCAAGGGGACGGCGGTAGAGAACTTTCGTCCATAGGAAAGGTCAAGCAGCCAAAGAACGTTGTCCACAATGGATATCAGGACAGACTGATGACGAAGATGCGATCTAGACGTGAAGCTGGTCAAGAACGGAAGTGTGAAGTAGCCAAAGAAGGACAACAAGGGTAGTGAGATGTTACGGCCTGCAGCTGACCGACCATGCTGTGCGGAGGGGCGGATCTATCGATGGCGGCCAAGAGATAAACTACGACCATGGGTAGAGCAGCTTTCGAGTATATCGCATCAAAACACCTTCATAATCGGAAACACAACTGCTCTATCGTGGGCGGATGACGGCGAAAACATGGCGGAGTTGATGACTGGACGGTCTGCTCGTTTATCTTGAGGACAGACCGATGGAAGAGAATTTCTTTGGACGTAGCAGGTGAGTCAACGGTCTGCTGCTCACGTTGCTTACGATGTCTTCCTAATGAACACTAAGTGCTTGCAGAACCAGACTGAGGAGAAGCCGAAGCGTACCTTCTTGGGCATTCGAGGTGGAAGGTACTTTTGTGCATTGGATTGCTGCCTAGAGATAGAAGGATCGCCTGCTAATATGACGGAACAGTGGATCTCTGCGCCTGCTTGATTTGCTGCGAGGATCCCGTTTCGGGCCGGCACATGACAGACATGCCCGGCAGCAGCAGTCAAGACCCGACCGTGATAATCGTCTTCCTTCCAGCGATCCGCGAGATCAACATACCACATCAACCTCATCTCGATTGGTGCGTTTCAGCCACGACTTGAACAGGCGCCGCAGGCGAGGCCACGGAGTCCACCGGAAGCAGCTTAGCAGCAAGAGCCAGCGTACACTCTAGTCACGTCAGCTCTAGCACAACGTTGCGGAGGAGGTAGCGAAGCATATCGACGTGATACAAGCAATACGCACTATGAGATCCCAGCGTTCTACTACGAGGCAGTTGATGACGCAAGGCAGCGATACCTGAAACTCAACCTGGATCGGTCTCAGTGCGACCTAATTGACGGGTACGAGATTTAGAGGCACTCTCTAGGCCGATCAACACGCTACGGTTGCGGCAGGCACCTTGGGGTGTTCGTGCGGCCCACGAGTATTGTAGCGTGTAAAACTTCAATGTCCGCTATTTGTCTGGGCGTATATCATTAGAGCGGCTGCGTCTGAATTCATTATTCATAGTAGCCATTAGCAGAAAGGTATGCGACTGCCCTGCCACTTACTAAAGCTCCACGAACTGGACGATCGATCAAGTCAGCTCCCATCACGACGAGCATAGCGCCGAGAACTCCGTGAGCGGCAGATCCGAAGGCCTCAATTTCAAAGGCTCTAGCGCAGAGCCCACCAATAGTGGAAGCGGTCAAGATTTGCAAGCTGCGCATCGACCTAAAGATCCCAGACCAGCCAAGGTATGCGATGGGAAAGGTCCAAAGATGCGCAAGACTCTGGGTGACCCTGGTACGGAACTTGTTGGTTCCAACGATCCCGCATTGGCCGGCCTTAAGATCAATCTCTGAATATTGCATAACAAGGCTACCGGAATAACCCAGTATGTCAGGGTAGGACTCGTTCTAGCTGATCAACCTGGAGGCTTCAACTCTCATTCTGAACCACGAAGCTCAGCAAGCCGGCGCCCTCGGTGGAGATATGCTCGAGGAAGCCCATGTAAAAGTGTCGGTCGCTATAATGGCTCAGCTGTCAACGTACTTCCGAGACAAACTCAAACACATTCTATCGCAGCCGCACAACCGGCGTGAGAAGAAAGTGGTGCTACTATTCGCATTCGAGGCAGCCCCAGATGGCATTTTTCCATTTAGCGAAGGCGGCGACGGATATGACGATGGCAACACCCTGCACTTTTCGCCACCAGATCGGTGCCTGTTGCCTTTGGACTGGTCGCTGCAGACCACGGCGGAGTCTGAGGACGAGATCAAGCTGATTAAGCATGGAGAACGTATGGGTGAAAACCTGAGCGTTGAGGCGGACGTCAGCTTTTTGCGAGGGGAGACAAAGCTGACAAGGCTTTTAGTATATTGCTGACCGTGCTGAACATGATTACAGCGGATGGGGAATCTTGCCAAGTCACTCCGTGGTGTCACTTCAGCAGCAACGCTCAAGGTGTGGAGAGAAGAGTACAGGCGTTCGCCTGACCTCGCGGGCGAGAGGTGGCTTGTCACTACTCCTTGGACTGCCGTACCTCAAGTCAGTCGAGACTCTGATTGACATCTACTAGGGTACCATCCAGTTTGGAGGTCCCAATGACTCCAGCGACACCGTTACCGTCGAATGCTCGCCGGTCGGCGCATCCAAACCGCCTGGGATCGAGACGAGTCTTCACCTCAAGCTCACAACGGTGTCCTGAGTAATGGAAGTTGAGACGACAGTGGTAACTTTGAGACAGACCGCAGCAACGAGAATACTGCCCCGGATCTTCGTTGAGTCCTGGGTGTGATCCGAAAAGAAGACCAGGACTTGTCGCTATGGTAACCGCTCAGCCTAAACGAGCCAAGATGCAGGTGGTAATATGCTTGACGTGCAAATGTCGTATACTAGAAATGAGTTGTTAGCAATATGGCAGTGGCAGCACTATACGACGCGAAGCTTGGCACGATTTCACACATTCGACACTGCAGTTGGACCTGGGTAGAGCCGAATGCCGCTCCAAAGAGGGACATCGCTTCTGCTTCGTATACCACGGCAACACGATCCACATCGAGTCATATGATGTCATCACCCGCCATGTCAAAGTGAGGCCGAAGATCAAGCTCGCAGCTACGCCAAGCCATGACCAGCAGACACATCCAAGTCGCTTGCTGAGCTGGAGGAGCGAGCGCAGGAGACGCGCATCATCCTTGGCAACCGAGCACCAGGCAGCGGCGGGTTGGAGGCACTATAGACCCTGTGGACATTCCGATACCTCGAATCATCTGGACTGGATGTTCTTGGCGAGCCTGCCGACGTGATCATTCACGGCACGTGCCTGAGGGAGAGATCTCCCTTATACCACGTCAGACCTCGCAAGATGACGCTAGAGAGGGAGTGGTATTGCGCGTCCAAGCCACGCAAGGACTAACAGCCGGCATGTACGGACGATATATGGAGGCTAATGGCGAGCTTAGTATCTGGAACACCAATGTCCAGCTAGTGCCAGATAAAACGGAGTCACCTATAACCACCATTTTGTGCAGGATTATCCGCCTGGAGCCCTGATACAAGCGCTATCGGATGCGCATGCCTTTCTGTCACGGCTTCGGCAACAAGTGTTCTCATATTTTGATTCCAACGACGCATACCTGGATCGTTCTCGTTCATTCAAGGGATCGTTTCTTGCAAGCGTTCTACGCGCCAGGCTTTGGTCAGCTGCAGTCGACACGAATGGCGTAGGGCGCAAAGTCATCACCATGCACTATGGACGAGCTGGGCAAGAACGCATTCGACCCAATCCTTACGCCAAACCTCGAGAAGTCCTGCTTGCACAACGACGACCAAGCATGCTCTCTAGTATCTACATTGATGACCTCCACTCAGCCTATAGCGATCATGCCAGCTACCGGGGATCCGTAAAGGGCAAGCTATTTTCATGGCTTCAGTGGGGACAGAATTGGGCCTGACGTTTCGAGAAGAGGCAGATTGGCATAAATAGGATCGTGCTGCTTGGCGAGACACATGAAGCCGGCGGCCAGCTGAGCTGAAGCCCGAGCACTTTGAGAAAACAGTTACTCATGTTCCCCGAGCCCGGCAACGCTGGCGACGTACGCAGGTTCAGTGGCATCGCTACCACTGCGCGACAGTACATGTGCAAGTCGTCACTGACGAAGTCTGGCTGCTGTGCTGATTCCGCGGCTTGTACTGCTGCCAATGCTTGAACGCGGCTGGCTGGGTTGGGTGTGGAGAGAGAATCGAGGTCTGGTCGTTGTGCCATAGAGGGCGGTAGATGCAGATGCGGCCTGGATTGACGACGTTTTGTTCAATCTGGGATGGCGTTGTCAGAATCGAGTGTTTGATTCACGGTGTACTCCACGTGGACCTACCCTGACATGTTGTCTCTCTTGGCATCACTATCCACCTGCTCTTGGGCTACAACGTTCTTCCTCCCCCCTCTCAACCGCGGTCTCCACACTTCTCCGTCAGCTGTACACATTGCGAAACTTAGCCTGTTCGATTTGCCCCCGGAACTGGTAGTTGCGACATGCAATAGCCTCCAGATACCCGTGTAAAGCCTCCTTGACGTTGCTAGACTCGCTGGTCTCTGTAGCACTCGCAATTCGCGCTTCGTAGGAGGCGAGCTTGGTGGCCCATACGCGGAACGGGTCACGCGCCTGGCAGAGTCTCTTGGTGCATAGGACGCTAGCGGCGTAGTGATATCTGGAGTCAAGGCCGGTGAGGTTGAGGTAGTGGATGTTGGAGTGTGGGAGGGTCTCATTGCGGAGACTGTGGCGAGGGTTCGATCAAGACATCATTGGGTCGGGATTGCTTCGTGATGTTGGAGATGAATCGAGTGAGTATTTTGGGGACATGAGCGGCTAGACGACGAAGTACTTTGGCGTTGTTTGAGCGCAACACCCGAAGATAAAGGGTGCTAGGGCGCATTCCCACATCGGCTCCGTCTCGTCCGCCGACGTACCTGCGGCGACTCCCATCCAATCGACACACCGATGCGAACGCTGTAACAACGACATGTCTGCAGTAGCACTGCATGGTCAAAGGCCTTGTTCCATGATCGCACCCGCACACGGTGTCAACGATCGAACCGATTCGCAACGGGATATCTTTCCTGCGGCTCCGGTTGCGGCTAGCGGCATGACCGAACATGGACCTCGTGTAAAGCTGATGTGCGGAGTTGTCTCTAAATGAAAAAGGGGAAAGGTATCTGTGATGAGTTCTGGTGAGGTTGAAGAACGGGGCACGTGGCACATTTGGGTGTGTGAGTGGGTGCCAAGCATTGCACAGATTTCACACGTGGATGGACTTTCGTCAGAACTGCGGATCAGGGACTGGAAATCATGCATACCAGCATGCTAAGTGTATCCAACAAAGTAGATCAGATTGAGCAAAGTTGCAACAGACCCGATTAATCCAGACGGCATGTGGTCCATAGGAACAAGTAATTGCCAGCCATAGGCATAGCAGATTTAATAGGTGAGTGGACTGTGTCAGAGTCGCAGACCAGGACCTGGAAATCATTCGTACCAGCTGGAGCATCTGTTGCAGCATAGTGGAGAGTGATGAAGGTCTCCCGGTGCGGCGACAATCACACTTCATCTTGACCATGTTACGACGATGTAGTGTTCCGGCCGCTCGTCGAGAACAACCTTAAGCTAGTCGATGCACAGGAAGTGGAATAGGACTCGGCATTGTGGACAGGCGGTGGAGTAAGCTAGATCAGCGGGGAGATCGTCCATGCAGAAGCTGCAAGTAGATACTTGTTGAACGGGGAGCTCTAGGAGCACTTCTATAGCCTTATCTTTTTCAGCGGTGCTGGAGTTCGATACCATGTTATTCCAGAGTCTTGTTGTTACACTGCGGAGCAGGAGTTGCTCGATCGGCGGAGTTGTTTATGTTGTAGTCGTCGAACTTATTATTATACGACTCGGGAGTCATTACATCGGCCAGGTTCTCCTTGTCGATGTCGTTAGACATTCAAATGTCAACCTGTTCAGCACGACCACGAGGGTTAAGGTCGACGTAGCCAGGCAGGAACGCAGCCGGATCGATGATTTCGGCGCGGTTGGTGGCTATTGCACTGTTGGTATCCTTGAGAGAGAGCCCGATGACCTTGTCGTCCATCGTGAGGTCTACTGGCTCATATGGGAAGCAAGCCGGATTTATAATCTTGATAGACTTGTAAGAGGCCTTCTGTGGGATGGCTATGCTCATGTTGGTGGTGGTGATAGAAACGGACTGTCGACAGACTTCGTGTAGCGTAGAGATTGAATTAAGGGTCACTCCTATATAGTCCTCTTTTCGATCTTCTTTGTGGGAGACGGAGCCTAAGAGGTTGTCGTACTACTACATGTTAGTGGCAGGCTGCAAGCATGGGACATCTAGACACTTTTTTGTAGCGGCTCCAGAGGCAGAGGATGCGGGGTTTATTGGCTCTAGATCTAGGAACTGCGAGATTCATTAGAATGAAGTGGTTCGAAGAGTGTGTGGTACGGCTTTGAAGCATCGAGAAATCTTGTTTGTATTGACGTTAACTCCATACTTGTCTACAACAAGTCTCTATCCTACGACGAGTCTTTACGATGTCTAGATATACAGGCATCGAGAGCACAGATCAAGGCCTCCGTTGAAAGACTACTAGATAAGTGTGAGCTGGGCGAGCACAAATGAAGTATCGGCTCTCAACGTTACGGCTTCGTTGTCAGGTCCATACTCTCTAGCTAATCAGGTCCAGTCTCTGAGCCAGGTGGAGCGCGATCATGATAGCTTGGTTTTGTGAATCGTCCAGGCTGGAGCACCATGCGTATACAGCTATCAGAAAGGATGAATGAAACATGGGCTTAAACATTTAATCATCGTCCAGCCGTGCTCAACATCTCTGTCAGCGCTTGATTATAAGTCGGAATGTCGTATCTGTCTAGCAAGCTATACCGCGGCCGTCTCCGTTTCTTGATCGATTCGAAGTAAGCCGGGGTGAGAGAGCTGACGGTGCGAAGGAATGTGGTGAGCGTAGACTCGGCTGGCTTGTTGATCATTACCGATGGCTGGTGCTTGGAGATTGACTTCAAGTCAGCCGGGGTAGCAGTGTCGAAGATGCGAGGGGATCTGAGAGCCTCGGCTGGCTTGTCGGCCTCCTTGGTGCTAGCGGCGGTGAAAGAGGAGATGACAGGCGTAGACTAGACTGGATTGTCGGCCTCGACGATGCTGGCAATGGCGCTATAGGAGATAGCAGGCGAAGACATGGCTCGCTTGTCAGCCTCCGTGATGCTAGCGGCGGTGTAAGAGGAGGTGACAGGCGAGGACATGACTGGCTTGTCGACGACAACTGCCTCCTTGATAGCTTCAGCGTCGACAGTTTCTGGCATCCCTATAGCTTCGTCTGCGTCGGCGACGGCAGCTGCCTCCTCAGTAGCTTGAGCGACGAGGGTCTTCCCGATTCCATCGATGACGACAGGGTCCTCGACTGCATCGGTGATGCCAGGCTCTCCGGACCCATCGGCGGCGACCGGCTCTTCCTCCTCGACTGCATCGGCGACGGTAGGCTCTTCCTCAACTGCTGCATCGGTGACCCTGCTCTCTTCGACGCTACCGGTGACGGCAGCCTCTTCGACTGCATGTGTGACGCCCGTGTCCGCCGTATTGTCCTCGCTGACAGAACTCTCGTCCATCATGGCTACCTCCTTCACTTCGGTGGACGGTGAAACGCTGCGGGGGGTTTCTACCGTCGGCGTGGTGACCTTATCCGCCTGCACGACGGTTGATGATGCGCGAGCCTTCAGCTCTGCGAGCCTGGCCTCGAGCTGGGTCGACCTGAGACGCTCTTGGTCAAGTATTGTGTCGTGTCTCTTCATCAACTTCGCCGCGGTCTCCATGCGACACTCGAGGTTCTTCTTGTCCCGTTGAAGACTTACCAACAGCTCCTCCAGACTTTCCAGTCGGGCGATGTCGAGGGTCTCTCTCATCTGGGCAAAAGTTCTTGTCATCGTTGTTGTCATCCTATTGCAATTTGGCGTAGGGCGTTGTGTCGAGACGCTTCAGGTAGATGGTGGTGGCGGCGCTTTCCGATGAGGCTGGAGATCTATCGTATGTGGGGCGGGCCATCGAGACACTTCAGGTGGGTGCTGGGTGATGGCTCTCGTGAGGCTTGGCCCGTGCGTGCGGCGAAGTCGATGTTGTACGAAGTGAGTATCGATCTCCTCCTTCACCATTGCTATGTCGTAGAGATGAGATTTAGCGCGAAACTTTAGCGCGACCCGGGAGCACGCGCCGGTCCCAGGCGGCAGGCGCGGTGAGGTCGTGGCTGCCACGACGAGCTGCCGCTGGTAGTCACATGGGATCAATACACTTCTCTAACAGCTCGGCAGTTCCCGTCACTCACAGCTCCCGCTCCCGCTCCCGCTCTAGCTTCAGCGCCTCTTCGCCGCCATCGATGCAAGCACACTGTGGCTCAAGTGCATCGCGGGTGGAGGCAGCAAGAGGTCCCTCGGCTGGCTGACTTAACCAGGGCAAACTCTGGAGTGCTCGCAGGGGAGATTCTTTGAGTGCTCCCACAGAACCTGGAGTACTCGTAGAGGAGAGGGCAGTGATATCGACGACGAGGAAGATCATGAAGAGGTGAAACCACACAACCTGCAAACGCCGTCAAGCACCGAAGCATCATTCGTCGACATCTCTGCTGCGTCTACATATCGAATTGCGCCACAGCAACTCATGGCAGAGAACGCACTGCTGGACAGCTACACCTCGGAGGACCTGGAGACACCACGCCAATCCACCATGCCAGCTGCGTTCTCAAGCACATGCATGCAAGCGAGATCGCAGAGCAAGATCTCTTCTACTGTCGAGCCGGACGACATTACCAACCACATACT
>MWSO01000026.1:0-12230 GCA_002116355.1 Dothistroma pini CBS 116487
GTTATAGTATCTTATAGATACTTATATAGAGCTATCTTTCTAGAATAACTCTAAAATATTTTTATAAAGATACTTACTCTAATCTCCTAAATTAAGTAATCTTACTTATTAATTCGATTATTATATTCTTAGGACTAGCCTTAATATATTACCTTAGTGCTTTATAGTAAGAGTTATATACTATCTATATTATTATAGTCCTACTTTTAATTATTTATATTGGAACCCCAGTGGCGTTCTATACTATTATGGCCCTCTATACTATGTTCCTTCTAGAGTACTACTCGCTCTCGATCGGCTGTATACTCTGGAGATGACTGTGCTATCCGGGGACGCTGCTAGAGGCGAAATTCTCCCTAGGTAAGCTAGGCGTGCCGATCATCGCCGCGGCTGTCACGTATTCGACGTGGGCATTGTTCTGTAGTTTCTGGCCACTAGCACCGCCAGTCACGGCATCAGGCTTTGATCGGGCACTGCCCGTGTTCACTGCGGTTCTCGCAGCCGCATCCCTGAATTTCGTGCTGGCCGCAAAGCATAGACAGTACATCGGTCCTGTGAGCAACGTCGAAGGCAGGAGAGGTAATGCAAATCGATACTAATGTCCGTAGTGTTGGAAGTGCTAGCTCCGCAAGTGGTAAAGAAGGAAGCAGGTCGGCGTCAAGAACACCTACAGCTTTCCATTGACTCCCAACCACATGCCCTCAGCAATGGCGTGTACCACGCCGCCCTCTCCTTCGACAACGCCCTTCGCCCAGACTTTTCTACCGCCGCCCTCCACTTTTGTGACCCAGCTGCGCAGCAACACAGTACCGGGAGTGCTGACGGGCTTCTTGTAGCGAACATTCAGCTGCACGGTGAACATTGTGCTGGTCTCGGCAGTTTGGCTTAGAGCCATGCCTACGACGCCGCCAAGAGTGCTGTCCAGAATACAGCTTATCACACCACCATGTAGTAGGTTCGGGTGGGCATTCAAGTCCTTTCCCAAGGTATAGAACCTTCTCACCTCAGCTCTCTCTGACTCGGAGTGCGGGAAACTAGACGAGTCGGCTGCGGTGGAGGGTCGGGACAAGGAGAGGAGGTGCTGGACGGTGGTATCTGTGTTCCAGGTCCTGCCCATGAGTGTGTGGCCATCGCCTCCATGTGTCACGTCGCGAGACATGGAGACGATGCGGAAGGCAGGATCTTCGAGAGTTGATCGTGTCCATGGCTGTGCCTTGAAGTGGTCCACCGTTGCTTGATGCCCATTGAAAGGGATGCGTGTACTAAAGTTCCAGTCCTCTTTCGATCTGGGCATCGACATGGTGGTCTGGCTGAGTGTTGTACTGTGGTTAGCAGTAAGACGTTATCGACGTACATGTTGTGTCGAATGCCGAGGTCCAGTAGCTAGAGCATGATTGCGAATCTGCCGATGTTGTGAATACTCGCACGCATACTGCCTCTATTGCCTTGAGACGCCAATGCATATGCATATCCGCCCCGTCTTGTGCCCAGTTGCGTATGTTCCTTACATTTGTGTGGTGTCTGTGCAATATCTAAATATATGTAGGCTGCTGCTGAAACATGATTCTTCAGCTGCCTGCCAACCACAGCAACCACAGCACCGTCTGCTTCACCTATCAGATACATGATCGTTGACTGTCAGACGAACAGTCAGACGAGAAGTATGCGCTGATCTTCTCAAGAGCCTAAGTACATCTATCACTTCGCGCCTTACATTTCATACTGTCTTTCAACTATCTCTAACCACCACAGTGCGCGCCATCGCGCTCCACGCGAACAGATCCCACCGCGATGCTACAGAACTCTCGATTTGCCACCGCATTGCACGACGCGACCTCACGATAGCAATGGCCTTCGACAAAATCGCGGTGGATTGCAAGAGCGCGCCGAGCAGTGCCCGCTCCGACGCAGGTGTTGCTGGCGCTGGCATCCTCTTGGCCTTCATCATCACCGCTGCCTTGGCTCTGCTATTAAGCGCCTGCATAGTCTTCTCAGAAGCTCGTCCCAACCAACGGCTAGCGAGCCCGAGAACGATATTGCGTAAAATTCTGAACGGATTGTCGGACCAGATGTGAGACTGCCCACCAAGCGCCCTACCGCCATGCCCCCGATCCGCGAGCACCGCTCACTGACCATTGCAGGCTCCTCGAGCGCATCCTCATTCAAGCCGTTGGACTCGCACGCGTAAACGACGTGATCTCTTACAACTTCTTCGTTATATGGATGTTGAGCTTGCTGTCCACTGCCACCAACTTCGCCAGCATGCTTGCTTTGGTCCAAGATTACAAGAGGGATTGGGCTCTACGCTGGCTAAGACAACTCGCCAAAATCGTGAATATGGTGTTGGGCATTGTCTTTGGGATATTTGTATTTGAGGTCGGTGCGCCTCGTGCTATGCCCTCCCAGTGGCAGAGCGTGCACCAATGGCTGTTAAAGACGCCCGCCCGTGGCCTGGTCCCACTCCCACTTACGGCCCACTGACCCGATACTAGACTAACCTCGAACAACTTGCACCAACGCTGCCGATCGCCTGCGTGTGGCAAGAGTATGCAAAGTCCAGCGATGGCCAAGGCAACAAGACGCTGAGCGTGGTGGGTACGATAGTGGTCATTGCCGCGACCGGCCTCATCTTCATTCTGGGCACCTGGTACCTTCATATGCAAAAGCAGTGGTGTGGCGCCATCGTGCGAAGCGCTTCGCTGGTCGGACTTATGGTCATGGCAGTGGGTGCGGCTGTGCGCGTCTTAATGGTCAGCCAAGCTTTTGTCACGCCGTCCGCGCCCCTCGATACCAATGGCGAAAAGGTATGGTGATTTGGGCAATCATTGACCATATTCCTGCTCATATTGCCGCTCATGAGCGCACTTGAGACCATCCGAGGTGAGTCAGCGTGATGGAGTGGTCGAGAGGCTATGCCAACCGCTATTTTCAGGAGAGCTGCAGGTGCCTCAGACGGATTTGAAAGATGACTCGGATCAGATGCCTCTAACGGCGACTCATGGACGCTACACCTACCAGCCACATTCGTTGTTCAAATAAGCATTGACCATTTGACAACGATAATCAGGCCTTTCCTCCTGCACCATGCCACCACTTCGATGGCACTCTCTCACACCACGCTCAGGGAGGTACGATCCGGTTTGAGCACGGCGCCATGGGCGACGGCGCTGGTCCCGAGAGCATTGCCAGACTCGACACTCGCAATGACATTGATCAAGGCTATATCATGAAGACGCCATGCGTTTCCGTCCATGGGCCATCTTCCCATTTCGCGAAAAAGGACTGTCTGTTCCCGACATCTGAGCAGTCTTGGCCCAGTGGGGTTCCTCAAGGCTTTGGATCTGGATGCGGACGATGCTACTGCAAGCACCAACGAGGATGCTTACGAAAAGATTAAGTCAGTCGCCACCGAGCTTTCGGCGCGCGAGCTGGAGCACATATGCATTGAGCATGGCTTCTGTGGACAGACAGCACTTTCCACCGGCTTGAAGGGAGACCATAATGGGCAAAGCGCTGGCGGAACATCCGACGATCACCTACAATGAAATCAGATGGACAGACGATCTGCCGCCGGTGCCTTTGTTTAATAGTGCTGACAAGCGACCACTGTCAGGCGTCAAAGTCGTCGAAATATCGCGCGTACTCGGAGGTTCCTGGCACTCGCAAGTGGCCTATTACTTCCCGTCGACAATCATGCCTCGATGTCCTCAGCTGCTGTCCACAGGAGAAGGTCGAGTTGTTGAGGCACGTTCACGTCTCCGACACGTCATTGCCTCTATACTTTATCGATTGTCCAGACTGCTATATGACACACGATATCAACAGTGCACTGCCGCTATTCCACGATTTCACACTCGACACCTTGACTGTTGAGAACGTTTGGCTGCACGTTAACGGCGAAGAAGTCGACGACTGGAATCTCGGCGCTACGTACGGTACTCTAGAGACTCTGGTGAGCACCAGTCGATGGAGACATTTCTCCTATCATTCCGGAATTTGGGCCAAAAGCCCTCTCAACGACGAGCCATCGAGGACGAGATCGCGAATCTCAAAGTCAGACAGGAGAGAATATAACTTCATGGACAGTTTCGGCAAAATCCAGCCACAATTGGGGGGCCTAGAAACACATCATGCTGATGGCACAGTCACGAGCGACGAGACAGACGGAGAACGCCCTGAAGTCTCGAAGTGGTACGCGGATTATTCCGAGGAAGAGCCATAGGTTATGGTTCCCGGCGATGGGATCGAGAGGGGAGTCGTGTTTCAGGCCAGTCGCGGGAGCAAGTCGAAAAGCATGCTGAGACTGGCGAGAGCCTTGGTGCGGTGTTGGAAGGATTGTTGGGAGCGATGACCTGGACACAGTTGCGAGAGACGGACGAGTTCTGGTCGGTAATGGGCTGGATGATGCCGAAGGACATCTATAGTGTAGTAAGCTCCTTGAGTTGACTGCAGCTTGACGATCTTGAGGGACGATATTCCGGGTCTTCATTGCGATATACGAGGGACATGCACCTAGGCAATTGGTTCTCCAGCAATCCTCGAGCGACGAGTGCAAATGTCGGATATGAATCATGTCGGGTAGGCGGCAGCATTCGATCTACTGTACATATTTGTCAAGGTTCTACCTTGACAGACTCTTGACAGCTTTGCTCTTGCTCGCTTTTGGATCGATGCCCTTCTTCTTCAATTGCTTCTTTAGACTCCTCTCGATTATCCTCTCGTCTTCATCGTCATCGAAGCCGCCGAAATCGTCGCTTGCTCCAACCGCCGCATCGGTTTCTTTCGTTATCACCTCATACACATCATCTTCCGCATTCTCTTCAGCGATGCCACCGTTGGCGTGTCGTTGCTTCTCCTCCACGCTACCTTGCGCCTTGACTGCGTTGGCGGGAGTGGGTCCAGTCTTCTTGAGCTTGGCGACGAAGAAGCCATCCACGTTATAAGCGTGTGGGTAGTATCGTCGCGTCTCCTTCATACTTGGGTGGAAGCGCTTCGACTGATATCTAGTGAAACCTTCCTTGCCAAAGACCAATCCCGTAGGCACCAGCTTGACGTTAGGTCGCTTGTTGAGGACGTATTGCACGACTTGTTCGTCTTCATCAACTGTCACGGAACATGTACTGTAAACAATATACCCTCCGGTCTTGCTTGCATGATCGACCGAGTCTACTGCCGCCAGAAGAAGCTGCTTCTGCAGATGTGGCAGGCGAAGGAAGTCTGCCTCTGTCTTGTTTGTCTTGACGCTAGCGTCCTTTGCAATGACACCGGTACCGGAGCAAGGCGCATCGAGAAGCACACGATCAAAGCCACCCATCACCTTAGGGAATTCCAGAGCAGAGTAGTTACAGACGATTGTGTTCTTCACACCTAGACGGTGAATGTTACCAATAAGACCCTTTGCACGATCTTTGTTGGTATCGTTGGAGAAGATGCATCCGGTGTTTCGCATCAATGCTGCCAAATGCGTGGTCTTTCCTCCTGGAGCTGCTGCCATGTCCAGAACTCTTTCGTGCTCTTGTGGTGCCAATGCCATGACTGGAAGAAAAGACGACGCAGCCTGTAAGATATAGTGCCCAGCGAGGTATTCTGGTGTCGCTCCCAGCGGTACTTGCGCCTCGAAGATCTGAAGACCGACTTTGGACCACTTTCCAACAGGCTCCAGCGTGACGCCTCGATTGATCAATGAATGTGCTAGATCTCGACGATGTGTTCGCAGTGTGTTTGTGCGAATTACCATGGGCCGCGGCGTCTCGTTCGCGTCGAAGAAGGCGAGCGCTTCTTGTGGTGGGAACAGCGAGTACAATTTCTCCGCCAAAAAGGGCGAGTAGCCATAGTACGTGCAGATGTCCTTCAGCAGGGCTTGAGTGTAGTCTGCTCTGCTCTTGCCCGGTTCTGCTAGATCCTTGAAGCTGGACAAGACACGGACCGTCTCTGTGATTCTCGTTCGGAGCATTTGGAGGTCCGGGGCCAGCATGCTCGACTTTCCATCTTCCTCGTCCTCGTCCAGGTCTGCTGCGACATTCGTCTGCATCGCATCTTCTCTCAATTCTGCCTCGGCATCTGCCGCATCCTGTGCCCTCTCCTTGTCCAGCTTCCTGGTCAGACCTGCGATGTTGGCCGCATTCAGCTTCTCCATACCATCCTCCTCATCTTCGTCGTCCGACCACATTTTCTGCTTCTGCACCTCGTCGTCCGAGTAGTCGACATCGTCGTCTGATCCGGACAGCGCACGCTCGAGGCCACTCGCATCGCTGCCGTACTCATCGTCGTCCAGGTCGAGATCCGCCTGGTCTATGCCGTTCAGCTCGTCCTCCAACACGTCTGGGTCATCAATCGCATCGCCGCTCAGGTCTGCCACATCGTCGTCGGATTCTGGCTCGGGCTCTGCCAGTCGCTTCTTCGTCGTGGGTGCCCTGACTGCTGGCGCAGACTTGTCCGCTGTGCCGTTTGTACTCGGCTTCTTCGTATTCTTCACTTCAACTGTCTTCTGCTTCTTAATGGCCCTGTTGGTTGGTGCAGCCGATTTGCGCTTCTTCGATGAGATCTTGGATTCGTCCAGCGCCTCGGGAATACCCTGCTTCTTATACATGCGACGGCCGACACCCATGTTTGCGGTATGCTCGATACACCAAGTGGTAGTATATGTTGCAGACGAACAGCAGTTCGACCATAAAATTTCACCACGTCCAAGTCCAAGCTGAACCGGGATCTGCAGAGCGGAGTTCTGTCCGCTTGAGCCGACAGGACAAACATCCACTCTTCTTCATCATTCGATCACCGTCAGACATACGTCTGAGGACTGTCTCTTGCACTCGGCGACGACACAACGATGATTGCACGACATGTGTATCCATCCGCATCATGGCTCACTACTGTGTCCTTTCGACATCGAAGGCAGCTTCATCATCAGCACCGCCTCGTGCCCAAGTCAACTACCGAACAGCAGGAGCACACTTCTTGTCTACCGGAGAAACAACGCCGACTGAAACGGAATAGAGCTCTGCTCAAGATCACAGCGCATCTTGACATCACACACGGAGTCCTGCAGGCTTCCTCCTCTGTAGGCAAGTCAGGGTTCGCGGTCATGTCGATGTGTACGATAGCACAGCACTACCGAAGCGCGATCGGGACAGATGGCGACACATCTTGGCTGAATCTATGCCCGGAAGAATAACAGTGGTCTCCTCCAGGTACAGAGACCAATCAGTCGCAACAGGCGAATGCGTTGAGCAATTGGAATTGTCAGCATCAGGGTTTACATTCGTCAGACATCATCACGACACAGTCAAAGTCGACCAACAGCCCGATGAGCGCGGGACACGAATGTATAGGTGGAGCCCGGCAACGTACGATGGACTTAGCCACTGCCTGCTCTGCTGGAGTCCAGTATAGAAGGCGCTACAATCGCCACTTTGCACAACGGCAAAAAACGATACTCAGGTCAAAAGGCTGCTCGCCACCCCATATGTATATCACTAACAAGCTCCACACCATTCAATGCCATACATCCAGCATAAGAAACCCTCGCGCTAACGCCTTCTGGAGTCTGGAGACTTGATGCCGCCAGCCTGATGAATACTACTGTCGCCTCTTTATGGCACAATCTACTTGTGTTCGCCGAGAAAGGCTTGCTCCGACTTCTACTCCGACTCCAAATGCCTCCAACTCCTCCAAGTCCACCGAGAAGACTGCCGGGAATTAGCAATCCCTAAGAGGGCTTGCAGTCTGGGTCGCGGCGGCGCCAGCGGCCTTTGCCCTCTGAGTAGCAGAGGCAATAGCGTTCTGGGCAGACTGGGTCGCGGCAGCAACTTGACCCGCAGCAAGCTGGCTCATTCCAGCAGCATTTGGTACCTTTGGTATCAGACGCGCCTTCAGACCACCGAGGCCACCGAGGTCGCCTGTTGGAAGGTCGCCAGCTGGGAGGTCGCCAGTGGAAAGATCGCCAAGATCTGGCACATCTGGGATGTCTGGAAATGGCTGGAGCCTCAAAGGGGAGGGCAGATGTCGGGTAGGAGTGATGCACTTTTGCTAGACAAGCGTGTTGTGTAAGGAGTGACTAGATGAAAAGATGCTGCTTCCACATACCAAGAGAAATCGGGACTGCGAGTGGAACCATGCTGCCTATAAGCTGCGAAAATCATGTTTACTGAGGTTCCAGTCAGCGATTCCCCACCTGGCGACAGTTCTAGCATCTCTGTCCACGTGTACAAGAGATCGATCGTCATGGCCGTTGAACTGTGCAGCTCTCCGTGTCAAGTATGTTGTCGCTGAAAGCAAGAGCTGTGATCCCAATAATGTCACCTTTAAGCATTGCCGCTGACCATCGTCGATGGCCGGAGTTGCAAGACGCTGTACTCCTGGAATGGTTGTGACAATAGGCTGAGCAGTGACATAGACTCCGTGGTGTGTCCAGTATGCAAACAATGGTCAGATGGTCCCCTCTCAGACCTGTAAATTTCCAGAGACGAAGCTCATCTGTCCTGCCACGCTGACGTGTTCATTGCGTCCATCGGCAATGTCCATCACGTTGCGTACCCGAAGGTCTCCATGTTTGATCTGAATCTCGTCTGTCTGCAATAGAAGTCGTGCCGCTCATCAAGCCACGGATGAGAACGGCGAATTCTGGTAAGCATGTCTTGCCCAACGTTCTGTACCATTGTTGGTGATCCAAGGGCGAGACTCTTCAGTTGAGCCGGTGCAAACACATCTCGGCGTGTGCCGTGAAAGCAACAATGCTCGGCGATGATGACAGTGATGGCTTGAGGTCAATTCGGAAGGAGATGGGGACGGGTAGATGGAGAGGGAGGGAGGCGAAGACTGCCGAAGTGAAGTGTTGCTTTTGTTCACTCGCCAGCGTGACATTTTCGTGCTGAACAGTGATCTCTCATCTCGCCTCAGTCTGGTGTCAACACCTCTCTTCCTCGCATGTGTGCGACCTCGTTGCCGTACGCATCTGTTCAGCGACATCAACAGGCAGGTCTCCCGTAGCGAGGAGCCAGAACGTGGCTGTCGACACGGCATCGAGATACGTGCCTACGCTCACACTGTCTTCCTCCCCCACTTCTGGGAACCTGCTGGATTACACTGCGCTTGTGCGACCGTTTGGCAAGGTCGACACAGGCACACGTCTCGACAAGGTGAAGCAGTTCTCGGCTCTGAATTCAAATGAGTATCTTACGTTGCTGCCGAGCCATGTAGATCGATTCAGCGTCTTTTTCGCGGGTCCAAAATCCGAGCCAATTGCTATTGACGACACTTCACGGCTCTCGTTGAGAAGGGTCCTTTGCATCAGCAACCTCTTACCTCGAAAAGGCACGACTTACACAGCTGATCAACACAATCATTACATGAGTGTCAGGCCCGGCGTTCGAGGACCTTCACACACGGGAGTCGTTGCAGTGACCCGCCCACTTTGAGAGTTCTCTGTTGAGTCAAGGCAGTCCAACGAACGTGGTTTTGCAAGGCTCTTTGGATTCCACATATGACACATCCGATTCCGATGAGCAGAGAACGTGGAAGAAGACGTGGCTTTCCAAAGATGACACATCCGATGAAAAAGACTGCACAGAGATCCACAAGCATGGAGGAAGACCACATGTGGGTTGCTTCGTCGGCCTGGCCCCCAAGCTTCCATTCTTGTTCCCCCTCTGCTCCATATCGAAGCCTCCTCAAGCGGCTACACGACTACATGATGCAGATAGGCTTGCCAAATGCTGGCGAGTCATTACATCTCCAGACTCCATGGCATAATGTCACCCAAGACTGCCAAGCTCGTCGCTGTTGCAGGCTTCACGTTGCTTCACTGCCAGGCATCTGAACTCTAACACGACGTTCGTCTGCTGCTGCCCGAGTACAAAAGTGGCGACCATTCCGCCTACCTCCGAGCTGTTCAAGGTGTCAGACAACCATCTGGAGACGCAGACATGTTCTTCTTGTTTGCAGGTCTACTGGTCACTGCAGGTCTGAGCAGCCTCTGTCTTGGGCAGTTTCCTGCAGAGCCAGAGGGTATCACGCTCTTGCGATCTCGATTCGATAACAACGTCACGCTCAGCTACAAGCAAACCTACATCTGCGAGACCACACCGGATGTGCGAGGGTTTTCAGGCTACATCCACCTTCCGCCTGGTGCCCTTGCTGACCTTGGGGAAGAGACGAGCTACCCAATCAACACCTTCTTCTGGTTCTTCGAGGCTCGCAAAGATCCAGCCAACGCTCCTCTAAGTATGGAACCTCACTGATGTTTGGTGTTTCTTTCCTGACGTCCTTTCAGGCTTATGGCTCACTGGAGGACCTGGCAGCTCGTCCTTTCTCGGTCTGCTCGTAGAGAATGGTCCCTGCTACGTAAACCCAGACTCCAACTCGACAACGTTGAACAAGTGGTCATGGAACAACGAAGGTCTGTAATACTTCTTGTGTATGTCTCACTCTATTGACAATCCACGTAGTAAACATGTTGTATCTGGACCAGCCGGTACAGGTCGGGTTCTCGTACGATACGCTGACGAATGTGACCAACAATCTTGTCCTCGATGAGATCACCATCCTCAATGCTACAGATGCTGTGCCTGAGCAGAATGCGACTTTTCTCGTCGGCACATATGCCAGTCAGGATGGCAACCGGACCGCGCTAGGCTCGGTCAACGCAGCCATCGCCGCCTGGCACTTCCTCCAGACCTGGGTACAGGAGTTCCCAGAATACATGCCGAATGACAATCGAATCTCCCTAGCGACTGAGTCGTATGGTGGACGATATGGTCCAGCCTTCTTCGCCTTCTTCCAAGAACAGAACGACAAAATCCGTAACGGATCCTGCAGCGATCCTGGGGAGTCTGTCATACTTCACCTGGACACTCTCATGCTGACTAACAGCTGCATCGATCGCCTTGTGCAGTGGCCCTCGTATCCGCACATTGCGTACAATAATACGTACGGCATTGAGACTGTGAACGCTACCATCCATGAGCAGATGCTAGACGCCCTGTATCGCGAGGGAGGCTGCAATGACCAGATCTATCGGTGTCGGAACGCATCACTGGACTTCGACCCAAACAACATCGGCGTGAATAAGACGGTCAACAAAATCTGTCAGGAGGCTGAGACTTTTTGCTCCAAAGGTTTGCGAACACCGTTCTGGAACTTCTCTGGCAGAAACTACTACGACTTTGCCACGCTAGAGCCTGATCCCTTCACTTCAAAGTTCTACCAAGGCTATCTGAATCAACCTCACGTTCTGGCTGCCTTGGGCGCGCCGTTGAACTGTAAGTCTACCTACCACACAGCGTTGAAAAGCGGCATTGCGCCTACATGATTCTACTTGTTATCTCCAATCTCTAACGCTGACTCTTCGTACATAGTTTCACAATCATCTGAAGCAGTACGCGGTGCATTCCGGATTAGTGGCGATTATAATCGTCCTGGGTGGCTGGAAGATCTAGCTTATCTTTTGGACAGCGGAGTGAAGGTCGCTATGGCTTACGGTGATCGTGACTATGCTTGTGTAAGTGACCAGAGAAAGTCACATCCCCATCTTCAAGCTAATGGCGCTCGCAGAACTGGATCGGTGGCGAAGCCGTATCGCTTGCCATCAATTACACCAACACGACCGACTTCCATGCTGCTGGCTATACCGCTATACTGACAAATGATACATACTCGGGCGGCCAGGTCCGGCAGTACGGCAACTTAAGCTTCTCAAGAGTATTTCAAGCAGGTCACGAGATTCCTTCATACCAGCCGGAGACGTCCTACAAGATTTTCATGCGAGCTCTAAACAATGTCGATATTGCAACAGGCCTTACGAACGTGACATCCGAGCAAGGCATCTACAGCTCGGTAGGTACAGCGGATACCTGGGCCATCAAGAACAAACAGCCTGACCAACCTCTGCAATTCTGCTACGTACTTGAGCCTACGACTTGCACTAAGGAACAGATTGACAACATTTTGAACGGGACTGCTGTTATTAGGAACTACATCATAGCTGACAAGAACTCCACGGCACTATTCCCAGACGTCGTTGGGAATAATATGTAAAATATCAACTGTTCCGACGCTCCTAAAATGTCCTAAAAGTAGCCGCCTTTATATACTAGTAAGGCTTCGATTAACGAGTATAATACCTTATTTCCTATAGGCTATAGTAGATAATATATACTTTCGAGAATATTATTTAATTTATATTTCTCGTTAATTCGATCTTATATCTAATAATTCTATAGAGTATAGAAGTA
>MWSO01000031.1:0-40789 GCA_002116355.1 Dothistroma pini CBS 116487
CCATTCTGCCCTCCGCCGTTCTGCTCTCCACCGCTCTGCCCTCCACCATTCTGCCCTTCACCATTCTGCCCTCCGTTCTGCCCTCCGTTCTGCCCTCCATTATTTTGCCCGCCATTGTTCTGTCCTCCATTATCCTGCCCTTCATTAGACTGTCCAACACCACTATTCGAAACCGTCAACCCAATGCCACTGGCAACGTACCCTCCAGCATTAAGCGCAGTCGCGGTCTGCTCAACCCTTCCACCTCCGGGTGGCGGAGTCGGCCGAACTTGAGGCGGAGTATATCCTCCCGGCGTCGCAGGGTTGTGTCCAGACGATCGATCTGCCTGCCCAGTCTCGACTGGAAGCGCAGTGTAAGTATCATCCGCCGTCGGCTGTGCAGTATTGTATGCTGGAAGAGTCGGCTTGACTTCAATTTGAGCCTCCGTCAGTGCGATAGGTGGATCAAAGAGGACAGCATCTTCGTCAAAGATGAATTGACAAACATCGGCCTGGCCAAGGAAATCGACGTATCCGGCAGGTTTGATCGTTTTGAAAGCTTCCGGTATTGACAGCACAGGGGCGTAGTCATCCCAGATGGTCGAGCAGAGATTCGTCGGTGCTATGCTCAAGTACGTAGTGCGCGGGAAAGTCTCTGTCATCGTCTTGTTGCTCATTGTATAAGTTTTGGTGACAGTATAGTTGACGGCCGAGTACGGTAACGGATCTCTATAGCAGCTTGGTTGGCATCGGTAGACGTCTGCAGGGACGGGAGAGATGAAGTTAGCGTAGTTGACTTTCTGTGGCGAACCGTAGCCACCGCCAAGTTTGCCGCAGTAGCTGGAGACTGCATCAGCGGTTTGTGGAATCACAAGCTGAGCCGGCTCGGTGTAGTCCTTTCCATCACTCGTGAAGGACCAAGATCCTTCAAAGGCTATGTAGACAGTCGGACTGGTTAGGGTGAGGTTGCGCCATATCGCAGTATGGGCTCTCCCCGAAATCGATGGTGCAGGAGTAGTGGTCGGACAATCGCTTCTGTGGCAAGAGTCGCAAGATGAAGGCACCGTTACTGGCCAGTACAATAATTGCACCGATGCCTCATTCATCGCGCACATTGCGTCTCCCACCGCCGAAGACACAACTCCCAAGGTAGCAGGGCCACATATCGGCGGTTCCGGTATAGGCGGGGCGTTATTGGGATTCGGAGGAGGAGAATTATAGTAGCTCGTGTACACAGACCTCGCGCTTTCATACGCCTTCTCGAGCTGAGCACAGTCATTGGTGTTGATCGTGCAGTTCGGAGCTGGAAGTTTCGTAAACGCCGATGTCGTTGTCAAGGTCGTGCGCGTCGCCGTGTACGGTACGAAAAGCGATGTAAGTGTCCTGCTGCCATTGATCCGTGGGTAGCCATCGCAAAGTGTGTATGGCATGGGCGACGTGGCATTTCCGCTGAGAAATGTCAAGGTCGTGTACACAGTACTCTGCGCGTCGAATGTGCGGGTGCTGTTGAACGTCGACACCGACACGAACGAACTGCCTAATGCCTTGACCCAACTCTGTTTGGCAGAGTTGCATTTGCTGGCGTCAGCGCTGCCATTTCCAGTTCCTGGTACATCGTTCCTCTGCTGCCCTTTCGCCTCTCCTATGATGTCCTGTATTGAGAGGAGGCAACACAAGAAAGTGGTCCAAAATCTCGTATCCGGCATGTCGCGGTGCTAGCCACCGCCACAGCATGAATGTCGTGTGGAGGATCGCGGAGGGTTTATCGTGTGTTTCGACGATCCTTTCGTTCCATAGTAAACGGCGTCCCGGATCCGACCTGGCGGTCTGCAGTAGTGTTGAAATAGTCCAAGACGATTGTCGTTGTGAAGTTCCAGCAAGGATCCTCGTCATCGCCACGAGCTCCAACACTATTTGCGGCGAGAACCTGGCGGTGCTTGGCAAGGAGCTCGTATAGACTTTACGCTACAAGCACTGAAGCCATGTCAGCGGCGGTAGCTTCCTTTCAGCGCCAGGTATACGAGGTTCGGCTCGACCCAATATTCGCTCAATGTTTCCATCGATACTTGATGAGAACGTCTTCCTTCGCGCATGTACACTTCAATCGTGACCCCATCCTGGCAGGTCTGACGTCTTCAAATTCGGCCCGCGGTGAGACCAGCACCTGGAACGTGGCACCACCATTCGGATGCAGTGCATGTTGGTACCCTTCATGGGTGGAAGAAAAAGCGCGCGAGAAGCATTCACGAAGAGGACCGTTTCTTGCAGGAGGGAGCTCTATAAGAGACGAAGAGATGATGTCGAAACACGGTCATATCGTGTGTAACCAAAGCTAAAGCAGATCCGGCCTCCAGAGTCTATCAAAATCATTATCTCCATGATAAAGTCATCCATACTACTACTACTACTAGGTTAGGGTATCATATTCACCACAGTACAGCCACAAACAATGCAATGCAGGGATCCAAAGTCTGCCGTAACGCTTCCAGCAATCGATGAAGAGACTCCCTCGCAATGCTCCAGAAAGATTGAAAACAAACCGCTTCAATGCTCAGTCTTCACCCACTTCCAGCTAGGGATGGGCGGCGGCGGTGCTCCTCGGCTAGTATCGCGACAGCCATCCTAGTGCTGATTCGACGCTCTCCGTCCCACCTCGGCCAGACTTTGTACCGTCGTGACCCGCTCTTCGTAGAGCCTTCGTAAGTCGTCAACGCTCGCCTTCTTCAAGTTGAGCTTCTTAGGCTCGAGGCTGTTCGAAGACTTGGCAGACTCCATACTTTCCATTCGCTTCAGTAGACCAGGCGAGGGTGTGCGTGGTTTGGGCACATGCGGTGCGCTCAGTGAGGCGCTGCTGTCTCTGCTGCCATCGTGACCTGCAATCATAGGTATCGTGTTCGACTTTCGTGTAGGCAGAACAGGTCTCGCGAGTGATTGAATGTTGGAGGGTTGACGGCTGGCAGACGCTGGCCATGATGGTTTTCGGAAGACACCGTCACCCTCCGACACAGCTGACTTTGCCGTGGCTTCACTGGGTCCATCGATCGTGTTGCTCGTGTCAATGGCGATCGGCAGAGGTTTCGTGCTCTCGCTAGACGTCCTCATAGCCATATGGTCCGCCGCCTGTTGTGCGGCCATTCGAGCCAGCATAGCATTGGTACCTGACGAGCTGTTACGAGAAACACTAAATGATGGGTCTGTGCTTGCATTTGGCGATGTCCGGTTTGACACCACCGGCTTTCGGTGTGGCACAGCGACGTGGATGTCTTGAGGCTCAATATTGGGCTCTGGAGCAGACGATCTTTTGACCTCGCCTTGACCTTTTTGGAAGCTAAAGTCGACTCTCCTCGGCGGACCAAAGCCATCAACGGGGATGTAACTTGCCGGAGATTCTGACCTTTGAATATCTCGACCTTGAGCATCAAACATCGAAGAGTATCGCGGCGGAGGAGCGGTGACTGACTCTGAGACGTCGACCAACGGCGCGTCTTCCTTGTACGGTGACGGCGGCTCTGCATGGTGCGGTGCTGGCTTTCTTTTCGGCAGCGAGGGGAACTCCATCTTCGGCTTGGGTGCGTGTATCGCTGGCATAGCTGACAGGTCGATGTCGCGAATATTTGCAGCCAATGCTTTCCCCAGCGAAGCAGCTCGTCCTCGACGCCGAGGAGGCAAAGCTGGCTTCTCGGCTTCAGAAGACAGTGAACGAGAGCTGTCGGAGTCATCCAAAAGTATCCTATGCCGTTTCCCATTCTCCCCATCGTCGGCTTGTGAGATCCTCTTTGCCTTCTCGGCTTCCAGTGGATCCTCGTATTCTCTGCTGTTGGCAGGAGGCTGTAGGTCAGCCGTGAATCGCTTTGCGTCAATGTTAATGCCGGCTCGCAGCTGCGGCCACAGCTCAATCGCCGCCTGCAGTACTCTCTTGAGGATAGATGAGATCTTTGCATCGTTCAGGTGGTCAGACCCACAGACCAGACACATGCTGAAGCAAATAGCCAGGTTCTCGGCGCTCATCTTGTTGTCTGCCTCGTGGGACGCTACTGCTGACAACAACGGCAGAAGATGTCGGGTCATAACCTCGCGAGCGGTTACAGTCAGCGGCGATGCTGTCGATGTCGGCATGATGAAATCAACCAGATCTTCTGGTGTGACTTCTGCGGTGGGATCTTGGTACTTCTCTCGTAACACCGCGTAACTGGACTCTGGAACAATGGGCTCCTTCAGCTCTCTGTACCACTGCTTGATGAGGGACGCAGCAAGATGTACCCCGTAAGCATCCTCCAGCTTCACCTCATCGACAAGTGACTGTGGCATGCCAGGCTGTACAAATGTGGCATCACGCTCCTTCCAGACGATAAAGTGCTGTCCGCGATCGTAGGCCTCCTTGAGAATGCCCAGCAGAGTACTGTGTGGCGGTATACGGAAGATGCCCTCGGTCTTAATATTCGGTGGCATCAGCAAGAAGCTGGTGGTCTCTCGTAAGACTCTAGGTAGTCGTGTTTCGCCGGTGTCCATGTTCTTGGGCAGAGGATGTCTCACGCCGAACGCGCGCCTGCCAGTCACGAAGGGCGCATAGATGTCGGCACTGACCTTCCTGTCCTGAATGTAGGCGGCAGGCGGTATCACCAGCTTCTCCACGGGCACATGCAGTGCCAGCTGAGATAAGCATGTAAGATGGACAATCTTCCTCCTGAACTTCGGCGACACGATGGTCCCAAAGACACTGATCAAGACGCGCACCCATGTCCTCGGATGTACGATATAGAGCTTCTGCAACTTCTTCCTCGTCGCCCGGCTAAGGACGTGGTATGCTTGTAGATACCAGCCCATTGCCGGACCCGACTTCTTCTCGGCCGTCGCATTGTCCGGTGTACCACCAGCAAAGAAGACGACCTCGTATTCTGCTCCTTGGATCAATTCCTCCTCTCCAGGGAGACGCGCCAGCACATATGCCAACAAGCTGTCGTAGTCGACTTCGAATGCATCGGGGAATGCGGCAGCGTTGAGAACGTAGATGGGTCGGCCTTCGAGGGATGGTAGCGGTGATTTGTAGAGAATGGATGCTGCTGTCGCTGCCAACTCAGGTAGGTAGTCGTTGTCGGTTTCTGCTGGAGCGACGGTTGAGAGCGAGCCGCTTCGGGCACGATTCCGCTGGGTGGCTGCAGCAAAGGCAGCACGCATACCCGCGGGCATGACTGTATTGTTGGTGCAGCCGTCGAGCTCACGGCGAGTTGGCTCAAGTGTGTAGGGGCGCGATGTCCGTCATATGTGGCACCCCGACTGTGTGGAAGTCATCTCATGTCATGTTACACGCGTCCTGGGATAACGCGGGTGTCCCTTGGTTGATGTGGACAATCGAAATACGGCAGCCTGCCTGGCCAAGTGTTTCGCTCCAGTCCGTGTACGCATGCATGTAGCAGAGTTGGCACGTTGGCAAACGTCAGTCCATGAAGAACATTGAAGGATGCAGGTGCTTTCGAGCAGCATCCAACATCCGCAATACTGTGTAGCAACACACGGCAGTCCACCGTCCACGTTCACGTAGGGATCGACTGACCATCCCATCAGATAAGATGGCCGATCGCGGTCGTAAAGTCTCGGGAGCGCGAACTGACTCACCGGCACAGTCATGAGGTGACCTCTGACACCGCGCAACAAACACCACCTCTGCTGCTGTTTCAGCACTCTCACATCGTCCTGTCTTGTATACCAACAGACAGCCGGCAACATGTGTGGCATCTTCGCCTGCCACCGGTAAGCAATGGCAGGAGAAACCCCGGCACACACACACACACAACTGGCACATGCTCGAGCTCGACTGACGATTGCATAGCCATCCCGATGTCCAAAAGTTCAGGCCGACGGCCATCCGTATGGGCAAGCAGGTCAAGCACAGAGGCCCCGACTGGAGCGGCAACCACATTGCCAACGACACCATCCTCGTCCACGAGCGACTCTCCATCGTTGGCATTGACACTGGTAGTCAGCCCATAACCAACGAAGAGGACACCATTGCGCTGGCTGTGAACGGAGAGATCTACAACCACAAGATCCTACGGAAACAGCTCGCGAAGCCATATCCTTTCAAGACACACTCCGACTGCGAGGTCATCATCCCGCTATACCAAGAGCACGACGTCGACGCGCCAAAGTACTTGGACGGCATGTTCAGCTGGGTGCTGCACGACAAGAAGCAGGATCGCTTGGTCGCCGCAAGGGACCCTATTGGTATCACAACTTTTTACATCGGCCGATCCTCGCAAACACCAGGCGCAGTCTACTTTGCCAGTGAGCTGAAGTGCCTGCACCCTGTTTGTGACAACATCGAAGCCTTCCCTCCCGGCCACATCTACGACAGCAAGACCGATGAGATGACCAGATACTTCGCACCAAAGTGGCTGATGGAGCCGACCAACATTCCCACAACACCTCTCGACCTGAAGCTGCTGCGTGAGACATTCGAGCGATCGGTGAGAAAGAGACTGATGGCCGAGGTGCCTTATGGTGTTTTGCTTTCGGGAGGTCTGGACAGCTCTTTGGTCGCGGCTATTGCACAGCGCGAGACACATCGTTTGCAGAAGGAGTATGCACGCCAGCAGGCTCTCGCCTCAGGTACTGCTAGCCCAAGCATCAACGGTGTTGCAAACGGCATTGTTTCCCAGACAGGCGAAGGCATCCCCAACGAAGAGCTGGCCGGCATTGACGAGGACTACCACCTCACTTCAGTACCGCTTTTGTCGCAACTCAACAGCTTTTCGATTGGTCTGCCAGGCGCACCCGACACGAAAGCCGCCCAAGAAGTCGCCAGACATCTAGGCACAAGACACCACTCCTTCACCTTCACAATCCAAGAAGGACTCGACGCACTCTACGATGTCATCTTCCATCTCGAGTCCTACGATGTCACCACCATCCGAGCCAGCACACCCATGTTCCTCCTCTCCCGCAAGATCAAGGCCATGGGCGTGAAGATGGTCCTCTCCGGCGAAGGCTCCGACGAGATCTTCGGCGGCTACCTTTACTTCCACAATGCGCCCGACAAAAAGGCATTCCACGAAGAAACCGTCCGCCGCGTCAAGAACCTCCACCTCGCAGACTGCCTCCGCGCCAACAAATCCACCTCCGCCTGGGGCGTCGAAGCCCGCGTTCCCTTCCTCGACAAAGAGTTTCTCGAAGTCGCCATGAACATCGACCCAGCCGAGAAGATGATCGACAAATCCCAAGGCCGCATCGAAAAGTACATTATCCGTAAAGCGTTCGATACCGAAGGCGAGCCAGGCGCGAAACCATACCTTCCCAAGCACATCCTTTACAGGCAGAAAGAGCAGTTCTCAGACGGTGTTGGATACGGCTGGATCGACGGTCTCAAAGATGAGGCGAAGAAGATGGTTACAGACGAGCAGATGGTCGACGCTACTATTCGGAAAGAAAAGCCACACTGGGGAGACGATATCCCCGACTCGAAAGAGGCATACTGGTATAGATGCATGTTTGACGAGCACTTCCCGCCATACTGCGCTAGCACTGTGATGCGGTGGACACCGACTTGGAGCAAGCAGACGGATCCCTCGGGTCGTGCGATTGGGTCGCATGAGCAGGCGTACAAACCGGGCGAGGGACAGTAGACGCGCCGTACATACAGCAAGTTTTACTCTATACCCAGGACAACTTGACGATAGAATTGTAAGGATAGACTTTACAGCCAAGTTCCTTGCCGCTGCTTCACCCAACAAGACGTGTTTGTTACCTGCGAACCGCACCATCATCGAGGAAAGTGCAGCGATCATGTCGAGATGGAGATGAAGATTCCGAGTCTTGAGGGCCTACGAGGGTCTTTCTCATTGCATCTATCTCATCACGTGCTAACTATATATTAACCACACAAGCAAAGACCTCATTATCCCACCCAAGTCGCGTTTCAAAATCACGCTGGACTTCCCTGCTGCAACGCCATGCTCCTATCGCTAATTTCAAGAGTAAACGTGTCCCCTCCCTTAACCTCCCTTCCCAGAACTCTCAAACGTTTTCATCTACAAACCATTCACCGCAACCTTGGCATATCCCACCCAAGCGGCTCCCTCGCCGTCGTCGCCGCAACATGACTACTGTCTTCTTTTACTGTCGTCATGATCCTCCCCGCCTCCCCAGTCCCATCGCTCCTGCTGCGTATGGACCTGATGCTCTCCTTGTGCTTGATCTGCTCCCTCAAGCTATTATTCCGACTCACAGCACCATCACTTGCACTCCTCATACTCGCGCGATCAAGGTCCGCATTCACGACTCGTAGCCGAGCTTTCGGGACCGTGAACATGACTTGCACGTCCCGCTTACAAACCGCACCCTCAACATCCCATTCCTCTCCTGCTCGGCGATCGTCTTGGGATGTTCTTCGTGCGAGATCTTCCCCCCAATCGTCAGCGTGGAGATCAGGGTTATCGCGATACGTCGCGAAGTTTTTATCTTTCTCCCAGTCGGTTTGGCCACGTTTTTGTCGGAGCCAGGCGCCGCCGTCGGAGACCGCTCTTCGTGGGGAGGTTGTCGTGCCGAGGACGGGTTTGCGGTAGCGGGTAGGGGAAGACGAGGAGGTTCGAGCTTCGTCTTCGTATTGCTTCTCGGCTGCGTTGCTCGTGAATGAGAAGCTGCGGTCGATCGACATTGCTGTCAAGGCCCTTCGTAATGATCCGATGAGGCCCCTCTGCCGTCGCGGTGGAGCGATGCTGAGCTCGTTGTCCAGCGTTGAGGATCGCCTTGCTGCATCAGGGCCCGTTGCTGCCACTGCGCGTTGATACGGATCGTCACGGTCCATGAGGGGGCGTCCTCCGAGAAGTGCTTGTCCTTCGTCTTGAAGTTGTGCAAAATTCGATTTGGCGGTCACGAAGGAGTCTGTAGACTTCTCCGCGTTTGATGTACCAACCAGCATTCTCGCCCGCGACTCAACAGGAGATCTTGCTTCAGGCACTGGCTTGCGTGTCGGTCTGTAAAAGTAGTAAGGTGACTTTCGTCCTGTGCTCGAAGCTGTGCCCATAGTACTGGTGCGCTCGTCCACAGGGGATTGCGCGCCAGACTCATACTCGAATTCGTTCCTGCTTTTAGCCAGAGCGGCTGCCAGCAAAGCTCCCGTCCGCGTTGACATGGTGCGTGTGATTGATGTACTGGATGCATGAGACCGCTGAGATCGCTCACTAAGAGTTGAGGACGTCCGGTCGTCTGTCCTGCTTGGTGAAGAGCGACCATTGGAGAAGCCGCCAGAAGGATCTGAAGGGTCGAATGGGTTATCCGGCTGCTCGACGATCATCCAGTTCATGGAGCCATCCATTTCTGTACTCAGAGGCCGTCTGGCGGGACTTATTTCTCGACCAGCATGTGTTGGCACTCGTCGTAGTGTTTCTGGGCTTGTTGGCAAGATGGGATGACTCCCAAGCGGATTGGGGTCAGGATCTGCGAACGGGTCACGAATTGGCGTGGAGCCTGTATGCAATGCGCGCTGGAGTTCTCTCAAGCTCCGCTCTGGTGTCTGAGCTCCAGGATCGAGGACTCGCTCGACTCGTCGTTGAACAACATCGGACTCTGCTGCCACTTGCTCATCGCCTCGTATTGAGTCGTCCTCGTCAGCGTGCTCCAAGATCGGGTGTATGTTAGAACTGCCTCGATTTGCTCTATTATCGTCATACCGCGGCGCTGCATGGAACATATATGGCCTGTCTTGGAGGCCGCTACGTAGGCCACGTGTCGGGTTGGGGACGCTGTTGAATAGGCCAGTAGATCCGGTATGCGTCATCTGATTCACCTGATCGTTATCCATGGCACACACATCACCACCTCGTCCGTCCACGCCTGCGTTGTCCATGTTGTATGGCTGGTCCAGTGCCATGAAAGAGCCGTTGGAGGATTGAGACATCAGACCACGCTCTCGGTCTTCCCGTTCCTTCTTCAGCTTTCTCATGTACCAGAAGTAAAGGCAAGTTACTCCAGCCAATGCAAGTACTCCGATGCCAAGACCGACTCCCAGACCTGTCTGTTGCGACGTTGTACTGAGTGGACCAGAAGTTGATGATTGGCGGTCACTACTAGTGAGGCTCGCTGGTGGATTGTATGAATCGACCCAAGAACCAGACGTCGCGTTGTAAAGGTAGATATTCTGTGACGCTGCTCGCTTGCGCTGGCCTGATGTAGAAGCTGAGATGGAATAGCCGCCAGCCACCATCATAAGTCCACCTGGCAGCATTGCTGCACCATGGCCATATATTCCTGTGTCTTCTGAGAAGAAGCTGCTTGACTGGTCCGGAATTGACCACGTCCAGGCTTCTGATGCATCTCCGCTGTACTCCGAGCCCAAGTGTAAAATAGCTAGCTGTGGCTGCGCCGGATTAGTGATTTCGCCTACCCATCCACCCAGCACAATGATGCTCGTCCCATCCTCAGAGAGTACTGCAGTATGGCCAGATCTGGGCTCAACGATAGCAGAAGACTGTCGTCTAGCAAGATCTGTCCTCGCGCTCGATGGCTGTTCCACAGGTACGAAGGTCCAGCTTTCCTGGGGCAGAGAGAAGAGTGCCACATTGGACATATTGATGAAAGCTTGTTGAGTATGCCCACCGATCAATAGGAAATCCTGCTGCTGACTCTGAGGCTGCCCAGTGGTATTGATCGAGTAAGTAGGTGTAAGGCCAGTAACCGTGAAACCTGCTTCTGGAATGGGAGGTCCTCGGGTGGCAACAGAAGCGACCTCGTATTGAATCTTAGGACTCGAAGCTGGATCGGGGATGAATGCGAGCATATTCTGCGAGTATTCAGCATCACTTGTCCAAGTGGCAGCAGATGTATTCGAGAATGGACACATGCCACCAAACATGTAATAATCCATGTCCGTGGCATCCTTGCTCACCGAGCCAGAGAAGGCGATCATGTTCGAAAGGTAGTTGGCGCCAGTCCAGTTCGTCGTTGTCCCCAGGTTATCCTTAGAGATATCGAACAGTGTCCATGTTCCATTGCCCTCACTGCTGCCGTTGTCTGGGACGAACCTCCAAACTTCTGTGCTGCCCACTCCTTTCATGCAATCTCCAGTGATAACAGTGATATTCCCAGAGGCATCCACTGCCCCAGAATACGGCGATGAGCCTCTGTCTCCGAGGAAATCAGGTGTACCCGAGACCTCTGTCGTTGCCAGTCCACTTGTCGCAAACTTCTTGCCCAGTGCAAATGCGCTGAACGCTGCTTGCCCACTGCCAGATGCCTGAAGAATGTATCCGAGGGATGCATTGGGTGCAATCAATATTCGCGCTGGGTTATAAGGCAGCGGGTCTGAAAGGACAACTTCTACCAGAGCCAGCAGGCTCCAGGGAAGAAGCGGTGTCTTCATAGGAACGTAGGTCGATGAGGTCGTCTTGATGGCGGGATCGTGACTGTCATGGGTGGATCGTAGTGCCGTCGGGTTTACACCATGGTCTCGCAGATTCTGAGGCACAGCATATCGGTCGTGATAGTATGCACCATGCGTAGCAACACAGTGCCTCGTGTGACGAACGTGCGCGGATCAGAAGGTCTCGGGTCAGAGGGGCTCGGGCCAGTAAGTGTAGTAGTCGTCGAGTATTTGGAGAGGCAGGTCGTGCGTGTCGGATCCACCGAGCATTCGAGTATCAGAAGTGCCAGCAAGTCGGGAAGACCATGCGACCATGACCCTCGTCAACAAAACGAAGCGTGTCCTGTAACGAGTCCCGCCACCAGAGACCCTCTAGTCTCGCAGTATCCGATGGTTGTTGCGCGGCCGAGCATCTGTGACAGCGAATGGGAGGCCTGTTCCTCCAGCCTTCGTTGTTTCCGTAGCGAGCTGTCCCTCGGTCTGGAGATGGCGGGCGTGTTGTTTCACGGGTGTCGGCTGAGCGATATCCGTCCGCGGCACGAGCCGTGGAACCCAACAATCGAATGCTCGCCAATACTCTGCGAACTCATGGAGGTGAATGTTGTGAGCGACCTGTCTCTTCCGCGGTGTGCTGCAACGACTCTAACAGATGACAATGTTCCCGGCGCAGTGTCGTCTCCGCACGTTTATCGTCGTGCACAGAGTGTGGCGGAACATGAGCCAAACGCCTGGTTCCTGCCGCTGCGGCGCCGGATTACTGAACGAGGTGGAGGCGGCGATACCAATCCGGCAACGCCGAGAGGATCATGGCACGCATGGGTGCTCAAGTCGATGATAACAGTTGATGATGCGGTTGCACGACAAGACTGCAGACATTGTGCCGGGGATGCATTTGCTCGAAAGGACGAGGTGCAGCGTCAAGTCCTTACCCAAGGACTGTCAAGGAAGGAAGACCTGGGAAAGTTCTTGCTGCCGGACACCAGCTTCAAAGTCACCTCCTACTTGACCACCAGCACTGGCGAGGTGGACTTCTGACACTCATCGTATTTGCACCCTTCGGCCTGAGGCACTATCTCAGGGGATCAGACTGCCATCAACACACAGCGCTCTGACCAAGGATGACGGTCACGATGTCGTACTGTGCCGCGATACTGAGGTGCCTTACTGCATCATCGCAGAGATCAAGCTTCATTCGCCGCTGCGCTGTAGACGGCTCCTTTTGGTAGTGACACGAAGTCACCGGCGCCGTCGAGCTATGGTCTGGACCTTTCAGCTATCCTCACATGGAGATTTCCCCCACGCGAGCTTCATCAGCTGCGTCAAATCTCCATTAAACACATCAATATCCCCTCTATACGCATTACTATCCTTATACTGCCAAACCGTACAATACGGCCAGCTCCCCTGCGGCGTACACGGCTTCGCATTATAGCACGCCATAACCAGCGGATTCGTATCCACGAACGCATCCGAAGTCCCGGTACAACTCTGCCACCAGCTCGGACTCGAATAGAGCAGCGGATATCGCTCCGTCGCCTCGTAGTAAGTATTCGAGAACGTCCTAACTCAGCGCCCAGAAATAAGACCCCCCTCCAGAACCAGCATCCACGGCAGAGTACGTTCAGCATTCGACCAACCGCCGCCGTTGATGAGGAAGAAGTTGGCTTCTTGGGAACCATCGCCGGTGCCGCGGGCGAAGTGGTAGCCGCCGCGGATGAAACCTGCAGAGGTTGCGCCGTTGTAGTGGAAGGAGAAGGAGGGGTCTTTGTAGGTTGTGCCTTCGGTCGCTTTGATGATGACGAAGCGGAGACCGCCGGTGTAGGCGGAGGCGAAGTCCACGGAGGATTGGTAGAGGGAGATGTCGAAGCCTTGTACGCTGCTGGCACGTTCTGTGAGGGGAGCAGCTTAGGCGCTGAGGGTGAGGGAAACGGGAAGGAGGGTGGTGAGCTTCACGTTGGGAGGATTGTCGAGCCTTCGTGGCTGTTTGACGGATGGTGTGGAAGGAAGGTACCTCTGGCTTCACTCATATCGCTCAAGCTCTGTGGTGTCAGTCACACTGAACAGCGCCACATACCCAATCACTGTGCGATATAGTCACAACAAGGCTTTTGACTTCGACTTCTCGCCTTCAAAATATCTCGAAAGTAGCCTTGAACTCATTGCAGTAGAATCGACAAGAAAAGTGACTTTCGTAGTGCCATTCTCCGCGAAGTGCCCGAACAGGCAGGACAGTAGACAGATAGGCTTAACAAGCTTTAGAGCCGCAGTAGCTAAGAAACGTGGGGTCCAAGTCAAGAGCTGCTTCGTGCATACCTGCTCTATTCGGAGCGTGTTCTCTGCATAGTGGTAAGCGAGAATTGTGCAA
Organism: Dothistroma pini CBS 116487; assembly: GCA_002116355.1. Classification (NCBI taxonomy): domain Eukaryota; kingdom Fungi; phylum Ascomycota; class Dothideomycetes; order Mycosphaerellales; family Mycosphaerellaceae; genus Dothistroma; species Dothistroma pini. The sequence goes on from MWSO01000031.1 coordinate 13,698, forward strand.
AGGCGGAAGTGATCGCTGCTGATCGGCTTGATTGGTGTTTGAGCTGGCACGCGTGGACACAGATGTGAGCTGCACTCATCACTCGATCACAGTCTCAACACACCATGAGCGGCCCGTCGCTTTGTGGTCAGAAAATGTTGAGGCAATGAGTAGCCAAAATGATGTGTTGATGAAGCAGTTACAAAGTCGTGTATAGCAGACGGTAAGCCTGCTCCATCGCCGTCGGGGGTTAACAGCTACCGCTCTCTCTATGATCCGGCAAAACTTCCTGTTCTATACCTCCAACGCCATGCTAAGTCCCAGCTCACCCATGACCGAGCGCCGTAATACTCAGAGTCACCATCCATCTATTCCGTTCTCTTAAATCTAATTCTCGCGCCCTCATCCGTCTCAAACGGCACCCCCAACTCAAACAACTTACACACCACATTCGAGAAGTCCTGGAAGAACTTCTCCTGATCCTCAGCATACACCTTCGCCCACTTCCTCATACTCTCATCCTTAACGATGGCCATATCCGTCGGCAACATCATCAAAGTCTTGCTCCCAGCATCCTCATACTGCTTCGGCCCACCCCACTTCTTCCACTGCCACTTCTCGTCAAAGAGGAGTTTGTAGTAGTCGTTGGTGAGAGTGATGGGTGAGAACGTCCACGGCCCTGAGAAGCCACTTCTGTCGGTATGGCAACGACCTAGAGCGTGCGCGCCAGAGAGAGCGACGATTTCCTGGTCGTTGAAGCCCATGCGGCCGAAGATGGCACGGAGGTGGCTCTGCTCCTTCGATCCATCTGGCAGGCGACCGTCGGGGGTGCAGAATGATACGTCACGATCGCTGCGGCCTGGACGCCAAGGGATGTCGGGACCGCCCATCTCTTGGACTGCGCAGGCTGCGGCAAGGGTCCAGAGGTCAGAGTATGTGATCCAGGGGAACTGCTTCTTGATTGACTCGAGGAAGTCCTGGGCTATGTGAAGGCCTGAGTTCGCGCCGTGGTCCTTTTCGGGGGCGAAGCGCATGGTCGCGCCGTTGGAACCGCCGGTCTTGGTTTGAGCGTCGTAGGTGCCCGAGGCGTGCCACTAGAGGGAAGGTATGTCAGCCTGTGTGTCTCGATTGCAGGACAGAAGCCGTGCGCCTGAGGAGAACATCTCGGCTATCAAGATGGTGCTTCTGTGCGGGACGTTGCTCACGCCTAGACGAAGGAGAACTGGCCCGTATGAACCGTCGTCGTAGCCGTCTTCTTCGATTAGCTTCGCTGCTATAGCGTTGTACACCTCTTGGTAGTCATCTTTGGTGGGTGTGGAGGGTTTGGCAGTCGCTTTCTCGACCAAGGTGTAGTAGCCTGCTACGCCGAGAGCTAGACCTGCTGCGGCGCTGGACCATATGTAGCGACTGCTGCTTGTTGACTGCGGTCCGGAGTTTGAGTAGCCGCGGCGTGCTTGTTGCTGGAAGCCAGGGGCTATCGATTGACGTGTCGCGGAGGTCCTGAAGGCTTGGCTTGCTGGTGTTGAGCGTAACGCTCGCGCGAATGATCTGCTTGCTGAAGCCATGGCTGTGATGGCCCGTTGCGTGGTAAGGCGACTTCAGTCAAAGATGCGTGTCGACTTATAATAAGGAGACGCAGTGGCAAGATCAGCTTATATGAGGCGAATCGAAAGCATGCGAACGGGCGAAACGTGCTGAAGTATGATCGAACGAGGATGTGGTAAGCAAAAGATTGAACGCGACCTCACTGGGACAAACATTGTCGTGCATCCATGCCTCGCTGTGCTGCACAGGCCACGGCCGAGGTGCGAGCATCTATGAAGACACTACCGATGTCGAAGCGGACATATTACAATCGTTTGCTTTGTCGTTCGGGTCCCACTCGGGGTTGGTATAACGGCAGGGATGTCTTATCGCTGCAGGCATGAAGAAGCGCACAGCGAGATGGCACTCACGCCGTGGGGTGGCCGTCTAATGCAGAGTTGCCATTCTGCAATGGCTGACTTGTGCAGGGTTTGCTGTTCAATGTCATCAGATCGCAAGCAGAGAGTCTGTACCTGCGTTTTCCGCAGCATATCGCGCCAGAGGTCGTCCCGAAAAAGGTCGGGAGGGCTTGCCGAAGAGATCCCTGCACGTGAATTGCTGCAGCAGTTCCGCTTTGGGCACTTCGCAGCGAGCTCGCGAAATCGTGTCTTTGCACAGATCTGTACAATTCCTTTGCAAAGCGTCGCAACAAATCTGCCCAGCTGAGTGCAGCGATGACCTTGCAGATGCTTCTGGTAAGAAATAATGAGGCAAGGAAACTCTGATCGTATCGGTCTCAAGTCAAGCATTCAAGGTCGCCGCAAAGACCGTGGGAGTCTCATTTGCATGAGCAAACTGGCGGTCCACGAAAACTGTTTGCCTCCCAGCTTGTCGTGCACCAATGCCGAAGAAGATATCGCCGTCATCTTCGTCCCAGTCATTGGCGCTGTCACTCTGAGACCAACGCTTTGTGGGAGCAGGCGTACCATGGAGGAAAGGTCTGGCTGCACCAGTGTCGCGCAGGCAATTCGTTCGAAGGGTGTTGAAGCCATCGCCGTTGCAGGGATTGTACTTGCGATGTTGGACATCCTTGGGAGTGGACCAGTCAGATATCACTCGGCTGAAGTGCTCATATCCAGTAGGTCTTCGCGACCAGACTTGGACTGTATATATCATGACACGGGGTACTTCAGACAGATTCGACTCCTCTGGTCCCGTCATGTGAGCTGCCTGCTCGATGGCCAGAACGGAGTGGTCTTCAATATTGCCCGAGCCGTGAGGACGATATGTCACCCGTGCACGACAGCCGCGAGACACATGGGCCTCAACAATATCCCAAACCATAGCCATAGTCACCAGCTTCCTTCGCAAATTATGGTGGTGTCGCGTGATTTAGGAAGATGGTAACCAGCTCGTTAATGGCGAAGAAGCGGTTGCAGGCATCAAAGAGTGGTGATAATGCCATGGCGACGAGATACGAGGTTGAGCGGCAGCACCCACTGAAGTATGTGGGAATCCTACAGTGGTTATAAGCGGTAAAAGCCGATTGCGAAGCACCAAGGTCAGGTCATGATGGATATCGGTTGTGCTGTGTTCTCAGCCCTACAAGGATCACAGCTCGATCGAGAGTAATAAACGCAGTATTGTGAATCATCAGCGTGATCCTCTGTAACGAACGGTATTCAGGCCGGTGGGGCACGAACCCGTTCACTCAATGCCAGGAACGCTCGGGAAACAACGGTTGGATCGTGAGTGAATGGAGGAGGACGCCTAAGCGCTGAGATGGCAATCCCCCGAGATGGTTCAGACCCTCAAGTGATGGTCTGAATCCAGACAATTGACATCATCGACCACACAGTCGTTGCTCTTCTTTTGCGTTCACATGTTGTTTGTCTGTCTAGGGAACTGCACGGCATGAACTGAATAGAAGTTCGAGAACGACCGAGATAAACCATCATGTCCTCTCGCGCTTTGCGTAAGGCCCAACGCGAGAAGGAAGAGCAGGACCGCCTGAAGCAACTCGAGCAGGAAGCCGAAGCACTACAGGATGAAGAGTCGGACGACGCTGTTCCAGTCGCGCAGCCGAGGAGGAGCGCATTCGCCATGCTGCTCGAGGACGAAGATGAGCCCGAAGATGCAGACGACGATGTAGAGGAGGACCACACGACAACAGAAGCACCTGCGACCGCATCAATACCCAAGACGACGTCCAAGAAGAAGAAAAAGAAGAAGAAGGCCAAGAACACGGGAGGGACAGCAACGCCAGAAAGCAGCAAAGGACAGGAGCTGGATGAGATCGATGCCGCGCTGAAAGAGCTCTCTATGAGCAAGAATGCATCGCAAGCCACCACAACTGCCGGCGTTGATCAGAAAGTCATCGAGTCGAGTAGACTGCTCGCCATCGACACAAATCACCTTCACGCACAGAATGAAATGCGAAGATTATTTGGACGAGCTGCACTACAACAGGACGACGACGAACAGCCTCCGCCAGAAGCCGTGGGTGGTAACAGAAGGCAGCAAAGACGAGTACAACAACTTGGGCTTGCACAAGCCCTGCGAGGACAGCAGCAAGGCGGTCGCACTGGTCTGTCCGCCATTGCTCTGAGGCGGAACATCTTCATCCAGGGTAAGGAGGAGTGGCCTATGGCAACAAGTGGTGGTCTGAGCATGGATGTCGAAGAAAAGCGTGCAGACGGAACAGTGCTGTACCGCTTTGTGCACAACACCGCATACCAGGACGTTCAATCGCAGTTCGAGACCTGCGTGGCGTCTATGGATCCCAATCGGCTTGTTGCATTACTGCGACTCAACCCATACCACATCTCCACGTTGCTTCAAGTGTCCGAAATCGCCAAGCAAGATCGCGATCATGCGACATCTGGAGATTTACTTGAACGTGCTCTTTTCTCCTTCGGAAGAGCCGTACATAGCACATTTGCGAAGAACCTGGCTGAAGGCAAAGCACGACTCGACTTCAGACGAGCCGAGAATCGCGAATTTTGGCTTGCAAGTTGGCGCTACATGCAGAACCTGACTATGCGTGCCACTTGGAGAACGGTATACGAATGGGCAAAGCTGCTGCTGTCATTATCGCCAGAAGACGACCCATATGCACTCTGGCTTGTGCTTGATCAGTACGCACTGAGGTCTCGCCAAGATCTCGACTACCTCAACATCAGCCGGAATGCCACATTCAAACATGTCCACCGTGACATGCCGAACGTGCAGCTAAGTCAAGGCCTGGCAGAGGTTCGAGCCGGCAATCAAGGCAAGGGCAAGCAAGCACTGTTCAGAGCGATGGGAAGGTATCCTTGGGTGGTGGCAAGATTGTGTCAGGAGCTCAATCTCGATCCGCCTCCCGGCGTATGGGGCAAAGAGGCACGAACAGAACGAGAGAAGCTGCATGCAGAACTCTACGCAAACCGAGCGAAAGATCTGTGGAACACACCAGAGACGACTGCATTGCTCAATGAGATTGCCAGTGCATTGCCGCCCGACGCGCCTTCGGCGGCCGTCGATTCAGAAGAGATCAGCCGTGAAGAAGCACGCCACGTTCTGCTTTCCGATGTTCCTGCGCTCATTGCCTTGATTCCTCGAAGCTATACTGCGCAGCTGGAAAGCTCATCAGACCCACTCCCGCCAGAAGACTCATACATGTCATACTTGTCCCGCGTAAACGGCCGGTCAAGGGGCGGCGGTGGTCAAATGGGTCAAGATCAGATCGAGAACAGCGTACGAGAGATTCAAAGTCTCCATCAATTCTTTGCTCGGCTTTTTCCGTGGTTCAGGCGTGGTGGCCAAGCGGGCGATGAGGATGGTGATAACGATGAAGCTCGTCATGAAGACCACATCGAGGATGAAGATGCTTTGCCTCCTGATCAGGAAACTCTCATGCGTCAAGTCGAAGAGGCGGGCTACACTCGAGAGGAGTTCGAAGAGCGTGCGCAGCGACTCATCACACTCCAGGACCAGCTGTTCGGAGGTGGGCGCGGGATCGGTCCCGAGGCACTGGCTGCCATCGCCACCGAACAGATCAACAACGACGCCATGCGCCACGAAGACGAGGGCGAAGGTGTGCCCAGCCAGTTCCATCAGCCGCGAGTCGAAGACGATACCGAGGAAGATTGAGCCGTGAAGCATTGGGCACATTCTCGCCCGTTCCTAATGATTTCACCCCCCAATGCGTGGCCATATCTCGCTCGCGCAGGGATCAACGCAGGAACGTGCCGACAGCGACTCGATAGGTATGTATCAAAACTGCCACACGAGCACTGCTGTGAAGACTCTTGCGATAAGGTGCCACCTCATAATCCCGCTGGAGTCAGGAGCATACACATCAGATGCATACCGCTCTCTGTATCGCGGGAAAGCAAGTGACCTTCATGGGCGAGAGAGCTGTTTAGCGTAAGGGAGCCTTTCCTGTTCCTCGATTGTATTTTCTATTCAATTTTTTTTCGAATTCTCAATCCTTCTTGGTAAATCTATTCCATCATCCTCCTTATCAACCGTCCAGGTGGGACGCACAGCCCGTTCAGTCCCCTGGTCTCCGCCCTTGGTCTCGAAGGATCCACCAAACACACTTATATCCTTTACGACCTCGAAGGTCATGGTCTCTTCCCAACAGCAGCGACCTCAAAGATCACAATCGAAAGCCACGCTAAAGATCTCCACGATTTGAACCAAATTTCCAAGTCTCCAACAAGTTCGGCCTCATAATCATTGCATACTCCATGGGCTGCCTCATTGCCTCCCTGTCCACCTCCATCCATGTCCAAATAGTATTGAACCAGTCCTCCTCAGCCCATCACCCTGTCCACTCGCTGCTCCACTGGGATACTTACTTTGCCCGCGCCACGACGATCCGGAGAGACGTTATGCACAGCGTTGCATCATACACCGACACCAACTCTGTCTTCACCAAGATGAAGTAAGAGAATGTTCTCGCACTCGCAGCCATGCACATGTCACTCTTAAGTCTGGACTCCGAAGGCTATGCGAAGGGTCGTACTGCGTTACCAGGGGCCATGGGCTTAGGTTCAGACTTTGGGACGCTGGGCAAAAAGGTCAAGAGATTTATCGTGACGTGGCGGGGGTTGTAGGTCAGTACGTCGGAGCATCCGGCGAGCTTGGAGGCGACGATTGGGAACGAGGCGCGGGTGGAAGTGCTGGAGCGAGTGTGATATTGGGAAAGGTTTGAAGATGTTGCTGGTACTTTGAGAGCCGTCAAAGATTTCCTGGTGTGCGATCCAATCTATCAGTGATACTGCACTATCCATAGAACCTCCCATCCCTTTCCCTTCTCTCTTGCGGATCGTTTACCCACGATTAATGCCCGTCACTCCAGTAAGCTGCACAATTGCATTCTGTACCTTCTCGAGCTCACAGAAAACCGCTTTGTTGTCAGCGAGGATCGCGCCGGTCGAAGCCGGTATAAATCCAGAATTCGTCAAAACCACGCATTCCATGGCTGGTTCGTTGAGCAGGAGAGTCTCCAGTTCGTCCCCGCTTGTCGCAGCTTTGGTTGTCGAGGTTGAGGGTCTAGCTGAAGAAGATCACGTTGTCCTTGAAGATGCAGTCACTTGCGTGGGTGAGAGTGGGACATGAAAGGGGCAGGCTGAGGGAGGTGGTCAGGAGAGTTTTGAGATGCATCCTTGGCCCGATTTGAGGTGTGGTTGGATTGCGTCTGCGCCGTCCGTGGGTTCGAGAGCTCGAACGAAGCTGTGGATGGCTCTATATGAGCGGCAACCCTCTTGACTCTTATGGCGTCTCTCCTCATGCAGAGCTACGAAGGAAATGGAGCATGGCTGCATGGCGTTTGCGCGTTCCGCTAAACCTTGGGAATACTCTCTGTTTGACGCGTCCTCCTGTTCGTTACCATTTCTGAGGACCGAACTTTTATGGACACCAAAACCCAACACATCGAGAACATTTCGAGCCAATCCCGACCTCTATGGCAAGGCAGTTCGATGTGTACAACCACTGAAAGGATCCCGAAAGAGGAGCGAGCAGCGTAGAATGCTGGAAATGCTTCCGAAGCTTCGACAGCGCCAGTCTCTTGCCATGGCTGCAAGATCACAAAATACGCAGGATGCAGTACGTACCATGGCTGTTGTGTCCGTGATGTTCGGAATAGCTTGGCTGTTCGTAAATCCGACGGTCACACATGCTGTCGGTCACACACAATCCTTTTGCCAAAGATCAACATTCGCACAAAACGCATAAGTCACGGCAAGCACACCCACCGTCCATCAGGTTTAGCATAATCTCAACAGCCAGCATCTCCCCCATCGCATCCATGACATGCTTCCGCTGACGAGGTCCCTCATCGTGACAGCTCTTAGCGCCAGCGCCCAGGCAATGCCGACCATTACAATTCTACACGAACCGCAACCCTCACACCGGCCTTGACTACCACGACGATGCCAACCGCACTGCCCACCGCCATCGGCACTCTCGACTTCACGAATATAAACTCGCAGCAGATCATGTCCGTGTACAGCTCCTTGACCTCGAGCGTCAATGACAACATGGCTTCGCAGCTGAGTGCCTCTACGTCCAGCGCGATGGCTCAGATGAATGATGTGCTTCGGTAAGCAACTTGGTATCTTTCGAGGACGTTGCTGATGTGGTGTCGTGCGTGTAGGCATGCTAGCTATTACATGTCGATGGGTGTGATTTGGGGAACTTCTTGTGTGGAGACTGTGACTGTCACGGTCGCGGCCTAGAGAGAGAGCACAGGGAGTTCGGCAGGTGGTGATTGTTTGCTATCGAAGGCGACGCATCATAAATGACTGTCAGCTTAAAGACAGCTCGGCGTCCGCGCAGCGCTTTGGCTCTGCATCTTGACGTGCTCTAGGCTAGGAATTGTAGCCTGGAAGCGCGTTGCCTCGTTTCGATATCCTCAGCTTTCGCTAGACTAGGTCGTTCGATCGAGCAAACATGCAAAGAGGTTTTGTTGTCATTCACCTCGCGACTTCTGTGCTCGAAAGTCGGTCCCTATACCAGCACAAAGCCATTATACCAATGTAAGATCGACACAGAGAGGCAGTGGAAGAGCAGTCATGCTCACCGTAGCGACACGTGAGTCTCGACCTGCTGGATGCCGCCTTATGCATTTCATCACCCATGCTCCAATTCATAGCTCATCCTTTTGTTCCAGCCTAGTAATCATCACCACGACTCACGACCTCCTTCACATTCGGCCGGAGCAGAATTGTATGCTCGTACTGCGCAGTATAGCTGCCCTTGATATCGCAAAGCGGTGGGTAGTCCTGCACAATACCACTCTGCACCAGATTGTTCAGACCTAGCAGGTACTTCTCATGTCCCAGCCGATCCAAGTATCTCCGACAGAAAGGTAGCGTGCCGAAGTTTTTGTCAATCGACTTCAGTAACGTCTTCGCACTCGCCACACGGAGTGCAACCTTCGGCGCATCTGGCATGCGAGCGTAGTGTGACGTCTCCATATCATCGCGAACGACACCCTTGCCCGTTGAGCCGAAAGTTTCTATGGCGTACGTCTCGCCTTCCTCCATCTTCTCGTTCGAGCCGCCTTTCACGATCGGCACGCTCTTTCCTGCACTGCCGCCATGAATGCTGTAGTGGCCGATTGTGTGGCCGTTCAAGTTCCTGATTGCCTTGACTGGGTATGTCTGGCCGTTGATCTCGACTTCGTAACTCTCCATTGCTTCTTGGATCCCCTCGCCAATCTCGCTCATCCTTGCGTCAATGCCTGCCAGTCTGATCCCAGTGTTGGTGGCATCTCTCACAGATGCAAGCAGGTTGTCGTATTGTGGTTCGAATGCCATCGTAAAGGCGCTGTCCACAATTCGGCCGTTTACGTGTACACCAAAGTCGACCTTCATGACATCGGCTTGTTGCAGGACCATCTTATTGCCTGCATTTGGCGTGTAATGTGCGGCGCAGTGGTTCAAGGAAAGGCCTGTCGGGAACGCAACACCAGCAATCAAGTTGTCTCCCTCCTCAAGCCCAGCATGTCCAGTCAAGTTCCGGGTGCCATTTTCGATAGTCTCCGCGATCTCTGTCAAAGTCATGCCCGGCTTGATGACCTTCTGCGCATGCTTCCGCACTTCCCTGTGCACTTCTGCGGCTTGCCGGTAGTCTGTGAGGAAGTCCGAGTTCATGCGATCCAGATGACGCTTCTCCTCGTTGGTAGTTCGGTATGCATTGTCGTTCTTGTAATCGACCTCCTCGCCAACAGGAAAGCTGTTGTCCGGAAACAGATCTGAGACCTTCTTTGTGGGAGGAGCAGTCTGCGCCTTTGCGCCGCCGCCTGATGCGCCTGTGCCGGCCTTCTTCTTCTTACGTGGCTTTCTCTTCTTCTTTTTCTTTGCTGCTCCCTCCCCTGCTCCTTCGCCTCCCTCCTGATGGTCATCGGCCTCGTCGTCGTCTGAGTCGCCCGCTTCTAGGTCGCCGTTGCCATTTGCTGTGGATGTGCCGTTCTGCTTTGGTGCTGCGCCGTCGTCGGTGAGCTTCAGGGCTTCTATACTCGGCTCAGGAGTGACAGCAGACATTGTAGGTGGTAGTTATCACAAGGACAGTGTAGTTTCGGGAAGAAATGGCCTCGTGAGGATCGAAGATTGTCTCGAGGACCCCACTTCGGCAAGGTGCGAAAAAGTTGCTGACTAAAGTGGGCGAGAACAAAACATCTGCTTTCAACGATCCAGGGTCAGTCCTTCTTGCACATTCACCGACGAGACGGAATTGTCACTTGAGAGCCAACGTCAATCGGCCAGGGCGACTGACATCACGACAAAAAAGTCCTCGTGGACAGAATGAGCTCCTATCCAGCCATAAATCGCCGCGGCGAATCCGGATATCGCACGACATCCCAGACATGAAATATCATGCCCTCGTGTATCTACAAGCTCCGCTCTACTAGACGCATTTGCTTTTGGATTTAGACATGCTTCGGGACGCGCTTTGGCGACGCGAATGTTCTTCCCTTGGCTAGCCAAAGCCGGCCTGCATGTCTTTTCATCCCGTCCAGATGATGTATCTGGGGAAGCCTCAGATCTGGAGTTTACAACTTCCTTGGGACGTTCGCCGCCGAAGCACTCAAATCTGGCGTGCTGGAATAAAAATGTACGAAGGCCTGTGGAACTCTGATCAACGATCAGACCTTGTCAACGACTGATTTCGTGGCTGCCCTGCGAGGAGCCTAGCTCGAACTCTGCACGCCGCTCGCAATGGCGTATTCATGGCCGGATCATTTCCAATATCTTCACGGCCCGGCAGCACGACTTCGAAGCCCTGCTCCGATGATACCCTTCTCAGTACACGAAGACGCCTCGATCAAAGTCCCCGTGGCCTTCCACAGCCGGTTTACGAGTCTTGCTGCATGTTCCTCAGAACTGCCGAATCCCCTCTCCTCCAATTACCATATTCTGCCCCTTCTCACTAACCTCCTTACTAGGCTGCACCCACTCTTCACTCGCATCCTCCCTCCTCCCCGTCCCAAACCTCTCCATACAAAACTTCAGAACCCCCTCAACCTCCCTCCTACTCTCCCTCTCCAACTCTTCCCGATGTCCCTCCCCTCTCTTAATCACCGCCTCCACCCCATCCAAAAACTCCCTCGCCTTCGTCTGCGGCGGCATCTTCTTCTCCGCATTCTTTACCTCTCCCTTCTCCTCCCCAATCGCGCTTCCCCAAATCTCCATGAACACTTCACTCTCGCTCACATCACTATACCACGCCCGCGCATTATCCATGTCCCCTTCGATCCTGTGCAGGATTCCGTGGAGGTACATTGCGGTGTGTTCGGGGGAGGACTGCATGTGACGGACGAGGAAGTGGGCAGAGGGGAGGTCGAGGTTGAGGATGTGGAGGAGGGCTTCGAGGGCGGGGTGCAAATACAACGTTGAAATCTTATCTGTCAAAGTGGGATCCCATGCTTTTCCTGGAGGTAGAAGAGGAGCTGGAGCGGATTTGAGAGTATGTAGGAGGGAGTCGAAGGAGACATCATTTTTGGCCGGAAAGATGGAGGTCATGGTTGAGTTTGAAGTGCTTGTTTGATTAGAAACACCTGGAAAGATATGTTCCGACACGGAGCTGTAGAAAACATATTGGAAGGAGTCGCTGACTTAGTCTCGAGGAGCATCATGGTGATGGCTTCGTGCCTTTATAGACGTCATTGATTGTCTCGAACAGTGGTTCGTCATGTTTCGAAGAGCACCCATCAGACGTTGACATTTAGCATAGCGGCTTGCATCTCGAAAAGGTGAGTAAGATCGGTTAGCGAAGCAGGAAAAGGTAGGGTCGTCAACTTTGTGGTGTGGTCTTCTTCAAAAGCTCAACGTGCATGGCCGGCTGAACTTTTTGGGCCCGCCAAGCCATTCGAACCACAACAGTCTTTGTAAGCACGCCTCACTGCAACCCTGAATCAGAATAGGCGACGGCCGAGGGTTTACTCTTCTCAACATCCCATTGAACTAGGCTCGCTCATTCAGTGCGGTCCATCCCTTGGTATGCCTGGCACGTGGTGGAACTTCGGAACGTGTGGCGAATGCTGGTCAATCGTCTCGATATCAATGTCACAGAACAGCTTAAGGTTCAATGTTCTTTAGATGTGATCTCACTCCACCCATAGCCGTCTGATGACCGGTTGAACGAGACGCAAAGCGCAGTCCTGATTAGGGCTCAAAAGATGCTGTCGATTATGTGGGGAAGGCTCCCTCTATGAAACAGAGAACATCAAGCAACGAGACCTACCCAACCTCAATGCATCATGAAGCAATTTGCCTCGATCACGGTCATCTGCTCGCCCGTTCACACCGGCATACCCAATCATCGGGTGGGAAATAGCCCAAACAAAATCAAGGCTCGCGGTGTCGTCCAGAGTCAGAGCAAGCTGGGTGTCAATGGCCATGAAGAACCAATCGAGCGAATCGAAGACATCGACGGCGAGATCAGATGCAGCTTTGAAATTCTTGCGCGGACTTCGAAGGCTATGTCGAAGGCTGTGGGTGGATACTCGTTCCCATTGCTGTTGTCCGGCAACTGTATGGGCACTGTCGGCGTTCGCTTGCGGCCTGGGTCTGGGCAAAAGTCAAGTACATCTAGTTCGATGCACACGACGATATGCATACGCCTTCGACACTCCGGCATAAATAATTCGACGCTCTGGATCTTCCAGTCCTGCTCGGAGAGAGCTTTGAAGCCGTGACCAAGACGATGCCTGGATTCAAGCCAATCGACTCCGTACGAGATACGCTTCTTGTACGTTGGACTTCGCGACGTGACAGACCTCGAGCGTAGAGTCAACGAGCACAAGGTGGACGCCATCTGGGACTCCTCATCACCGAAGGTGGACTACGTGAAAGAGCTTGGTTCAGAGCTTGACCAGAAGTCGTTCTCGCCGGCGCTTGTACAACTCCATCTGGCAGTCCTAGACCCGCCGCTGGACAAGGTGAACAACTATGAATCACCAAGTGTTCTTTCCGAAGATGAGCTTCTAGATTCCTGAGTATGTTGGCACAGGAGACGGATACCACATCGCTCGTGGTTTTCTCGTTCATCCCGAACCTTAGAGATGGTGACATGATTGCAAGAATTGCTGGCCGGGCCACCTCTACTCTGGCGAGCAGCATGATTGAGCGTGGCCAGTTAACCAGGTGTGAGGGTACGCCAAGCAACACAGGCTCTTTTGCAAGGAGTGCCTCATAGATCGTCATCGGCACATGGCAGGCATCGAGAGCTGCGGCAGAATGTTTCTGGAAAAGATTCCTCCGGTCAGAGATGACGTCGAGCGTACAAGAAATCTTGCGAACGATACTGGTAGTTGCTCAATCCGGTTCAGTAACGCCGTCGCTATCAGTGGGGCTAGAGAGACGGAGGACAGGACACGTTGCCTCGAAAGGGTCAGAAAGATGTCGAGACAACAACGCGTCTTCTTTCACTTTCGGACCCCTGCCACTTCCCCAGATTCCGGCAGTCCTTGCCTTGCCGGAACACGCCGTCTGTTCCTTCCTGCGGGGATGAGATGATGTATCATGTGTACTACATGTAACATGCACGCTCTCACTCCCATCACAGTCAGGTCAACAAAGAGCGGTTGAGGTATCTTGCGAGCTTTATCAGGAGTTGCTCGGAACCAGAGTCCTTGCACTGGGACGATAAGAGCTCGACAGCCAGTCCGAGATTGGGAAAAATGAGTTGATAGGACGTGCGAGCATGCGATGACGTATCCGTAAACACTGATCGGGCATTTCACGATGAGAACAACATCGAACTTGCCAACACAGGAACCCACATCGTCCAAAGCAGATCGGTGAGAGATCCGGGAAGCTGAGCTCACTGCATTCGAAGTAGCACCATTGTTCTGCCTGGGCCAAGCCAAGACAGTCGCTCAGCCCCGCCTGCTCGCGTGCCTCTCAGCTTCGTCCGCTGTCAGGAGAGAAGTGGACTCCACATCAAACGACGCATAACCTCAAGTCATAACGTCTGAAACACCATCCGCGTGACGCATCCATGGATTGCGCGAACCGCTGCATTAAGCATTGAACAGGAAGCGTCGGCCTGCAAGGGACCGAGGCGTATAAAGTACAGTGTGTCATACGATCAAGCTCAAGCTACAACTTCACTTCTTATCATCCTCTGTCCCAACCACCCACATCCCCTCTACGCACACTTTCGAACGCAACTTCGTTACCTCCTCCCGCGTACTGCCATTCGTACCTATACAACACCGACACTTCACCACCAACAACATTCAAAACAGTAAGTACCACCTCAGCCGCTCAATGCCTGATGTTTGGCGTCCCTCCTGGAGCTTCACCTGAGTCACAAACATCCATATATAGCTCCAGACCAATGGCCACTACTAACAGCCACTCCCAGTGACTCGCACTCACAAGGGCAACGACCGTGATCACGTCGGCCTCGCCAATGGCACCGCCGCCCCGGAGGAGCACCTCCCACGCTACTTCGCCAAATCAGGCTACGACGGCATCGCCCCAACCTCCGTCAAGAAGCAAGGCAGCGGCAAAGGCAACTGGTGAGCCATCGATCGTCGGCATCTTCGCCTTATTCCCTTCACCTGCACCATCTCACCACCCACGTCATACTCCATCACCCCACATCTCTCCATTCCAGCACGTAGCTGACATCGTGCCACCACCACAGGGGTCAAGCCGGCGTCTCGGAGCTCGAAGACTACGACTTCACCATGACCCGCCCCAAGCGCCGCAGCAACAGCTCCTCCGCGGCCGCCGGCCACTCCGCCCTCAAGACCAAGTTCGAGGACTTGGACGCCGACGCCATCGTTGAGTACGACGAGGACATCCACGGCCCGGGTGTCGACGATCAGTTGGAGAAGATGAGCACTTCCAGCTCTGCTGATACCATGGCAAGTGTTGACGAGGAGGATGTGAAGGAGTCGAAGTAGAGTCCCCCGCCGACTCCACGGATAGCAGCAGCCGGGTGCTTGCTGGCGGCCTAAGCCTGATGGATGCCGCAGATGTATGATGACGGCGTTCACCGTACTGTGCTTCTTCTTCTTGCTGGAGAACACAGATTCTGTATCGATGGAGGCGATGGTGTACTTGGACTGCCGCAAGTGTGTTTTTCTCTTGCTGACAAGGGAAACGAACAGAAGGCGTTCAGAAACGAAACTGTAAAACTCGATCAATGATGACGACAAGGACTGTAACAGATAGCAAGCAGACAATGCAAGTGACTTGACTGCAGCGTATTGCTTCATGCTCTCCCGGCTTTTTGACCTGCTGACTTGACTTTTATTGTACCTGACCACGTCGTCAACGTGAAGCAGCGTCAAGCAGGAGAGTAAGCATTACAGCAATCATATCGTCTAGCTACTCATCTCATTCATTCCTTCATGCCATGATTCATGCCATGACTCAATGCCATCAAGCCGCACACTGACGGCGCATCTTTTCTTTCGTATCTCTCTTGCGAACACTTAACCGTTAACGATCACACCACCGTTCGCATGTATTGTCTGCCCACTCAACTGACTACTGTCTGTGCTCGCCAGAAACACCACACAAGTCGCAATCTCGCTGGGCTGCCCTGGGCGTCCCATCGGGCTCGTGAACTGCTTGATCGCCTCCTCATTCATCGTTGCTGGGATCAGAGGTGTCCAGACGGGACCTGGAGCGACGGCGTTGACACGAATTCCCTTGTGTACGAATTGATTCGAGAGGCCGCGGGTGAAGGCTACGATTGCGCCCTTGGTGGAAGTGTAGTCGAGGAGATCGGGGCGTCCGATGTACGCGTTGATGGAGGCGTTGTTGATGATGGTGTCGCCGGGTTTCATGTGTGGTAGGACGTATTTGGAGAGGTAGAAGAAAGCTGGGAGGGATGTTAGTTGGCTCGGGGATGGAACATAGGGTGGTAGAGACGTACGGTGGATGTTGGTGTTGAAAGTGTGCTCCCACTGCTCCTCAGACAAATCATGAATGTCATTGGTCATCATCTGGTACGCGTGGTTGTTGAACAGAACGTTGATAGCTCCCAGCTTCTCGAGAGCCTCCTCCTGGACTTTCTTGCAGTTGTTCTTGTCCTTGAGATCGGTGGAGTGAAGATAGCACTTGCGGCCATACTTCTCTACCAGCTTCTTCGTCTCTTGTGCGTCCTTCTCTTCCTCCGGCAGGTAGGCGATGAAGCTGTCTGCGCCCTCCATGGCGAAGAGCACTGCGGTGGCGCGGCCAATGCCTGAGTCTCCACCGGTGATCAGGGCTTTCTTGTCCTTGAGTTTGCCAGCGGCTTGGTAGAGCTTGTAGCCACCATCTGGAGTGGGCACGTACTCGGTCGATGGCGCTGGGGTCATGTCAGACTGCAGACCAGGCACTTTCTGGTGCTGCACATCTGGCTGGAAGCCCGACTCGAACTCCTTCTTGTCCGAAGACATGTTGGCGGTCGTGCTTGGTTGGTGTGGTTCGAGGATACTGGTGTCAGTATGAGAGGACCAGTAGATTGAGAGCGTATAGGAAGTGAAGAGAGAAGCAAGACGGGGGAGCTCAACGCGGTCGACGTTTTGTGTGCCTTCTTAAGGTTGCTATTTTGCATGATGTCACAATTACCTGGACACGACGAGGTGCATGTGCGCATCACTTCATGTTCTCTCGCCATCATCGTCTGTGGAGCCGTCGTTCGGCTGAGTCGCATCTCTGCATGTTTGCGACGATAAGGTGATGCATAGTCGATGTGCGCAGGTGAAACGAGTGGGTTGTTGGGAGGAGAAAGTTGAGTTGATCTTCGTTGACGCGCTTGGAGCAAGACGCGAACGATGCTTCCAGGAAGGGCAACGACATTTCGCTCCAAGACTTCACCATCATGGAAACGTTGCTATTCCATCAAAGCACATGCCTCGCGTGTGGACGTTCGATTGACAAGCCATTATGCTATGCACTGAGTGAGTTACTGCTGCGTTGAGCATGTTTGGATTGCGTCTCCTCAGGCGCGGCAGGCCTGCAAGACTGGCCACATCGTGCATATCGTTCACGTCCAGTCCAAAACGCAGTCTGGGCGACATGAAGCAGCAACGTGAACCATTGCGTATCCTTTTCTGCGGCGCCGACCAATTCAGTGTAGCCTCGCTCCAGGAATTATATTCTCTTCAGCAGAAAGACCCATCGAAAATCGCCAGCGTCGACGTAGTCTGCAGGCCTGACAAGAAAGTCGGAAGAGGGCTCAAACAGACTCTGGAAGGTAATACCATCTAGTGCTCCTAGACGGTAAGGAGTTTGTTGACAATCCTCAGTTCCAATCAAGCGCTTTGTCACCAATCTTGGCCTCGATATCCACCAGATCGATACCTTCAAAGGATGGAGTCCGCCGCAGACGGTCGATCTGGTCATTGCTGTCTCATTCGGCCTGCTCGTACCATCTCGGATATTGACAGGTGCAACATACGGTGGTCTTAACGTGCATCCGTCCTTGCTGCCAGATCTACGTGGAGCAGCTCCTATCCACCATGCTCTCCTACAGAACCGTAGCCACACGGGCGTCAGTCTGCAGACAATGCATCCGACCAAATTCGATCATGGCATGATACTCGACCAGACACCTGCTCCAGGAATTCCAATATCCGAGAATACCAATGCAGACCAGCTGCTGGAAGAGCTCACGCCACTAGGAGCGAAGATGTTGAGAAAGGCGGTAGAAGAAAGATCATTCGTGTCGCCACAGCCCTTGGTCCAGACCAGCAATCTGTCGAGTGAACACACTCTTGCATCAAAGATCACACCCGATGACCGACACATTGACTGGGCAACTTGGACTTCAGATAGAATTCTCAGGTACGATCGCGTCATTGGCAGACTCTGGGACACCACCACATATCAGCGCTGTTACCTGCCTCACAAGAATCCAAGTCCCAAGCGCGTTACTTTCGACGGCCCGTGGACACGAGCCTCAAGAAACCATGCACTCGAGCTTGCGCCTGGCGAGCCTGCCCTGTGTGTTTCAGCAGATGGTAGCACCAAGAGATTCGCTATATGTGCTGCGGATGGTCAGATCGTGATGCCTAAGACTGCCACTATTGAGGGTGCTGCGAAGGGCAAGGCTTTACCGAGCTTGATGCATGCGCTCAAGCTGACTGTTCTACTGTCGGATGAAACCTGTGAACGGATAGAAGAAGCTGCATAAGTCAGGTGATCGGGCACGGCCACGGTCTTGATGACGGCGAAGTAAAGGCTTCGGTGCGGCATCAAAGTTTCTTCCGGACTGCAGAAGGGTCACGTCCTGACCACCATCAACTTTGCCTCTGCGCTTTCGCAACAAACCCTGCCGACAAAGTCTGACTCGACAACAGGTAGCACCTCACTTGTGCCCAACGGCATGCTGGGCGGAGCTCTCGTCAGCAGATTGGAAGTGTCTGTCGCACACAATCTCAGCGTCGCACCTGAGCTTCGAGCCCGGCTCGAGGGCATCATCAAATCATGCGTAGCGTTCCCATCTAGGCCACCCTGTACGATGGGACAGATGTTGGTGAAGGCTCTACTCACTAACCAAGGCTGTACAATAGCCGACATCCTGGCACGCTTCATACAGATCGCAGGCTACTACGCGATGTTGGCGAGCACGCATGTGATGCGATCGTACCGAGAACAAGATGTCCCAGATTAGCGCCGCAGGTTCGACGCATTCGACAAGATGAAGCAAGACTTCGATGTGGCGTTTGCTCGTCTCAGGACACCTTTGATCAGACACTTACGCGATAACCTCGCTTACTATGCCGCCAGGTAGAATGAGGCACGTAACTTTCGGCACTGTCTACTCGAGCCACAGAATCCAGCGGACGCGAACCCTCTTCCATTCACGAAACTACCAGCAGTACCGCGCACCACCATCTACGAACCGATCACGGCCTTACCGAGAAGTGGTGTCTGACTCGCGAGGCATAGCGGTAGTCTTGATCGCCAGAGAGTCCCTCCGTACTCGCCACGCGCCTTCTCGAGAGACTTTGCAGATGAATGCCGCCCTGAAACTCTTTCGGATTTGAGTCTAACCTTGTAGTCATCCCGCTCAAGCACGATCTAAACGTGCTTATGGCTAACAGACAAGTCTATGAGGATGCAATATCCGTCTTCTACGGGCAGAACAAGTTCATCTTTCCCTGCAGCCACATCGAGCGTATCTACTCCTTCTGGGAACGTCCCCTTACTGCCCGGGCGGAGCGCTCCTGCAAGCTCTTGCTAGGTATGCCATTCCTTAAGCGACTAGAAGTGCACGTTCCGACTTCACTGACCCGGCTGCCGAGCTGGCGCGATTTTGTCGATTTTGCCGGCATGGACACACTGAGCAGCGTGCGCGGTCTTGAACTCGTCAAACTCACTGGCCGCTGCGACGTTTTCCGAGGCCGCCTGATACAGTTGATGGCACAGCCGAGGATCAATCCTAGTCCGGAGGCAGATTCAGCAGCACTGACGGCATCCTGATGCTCGCAAAGCTCCAAGGCTTTGCCAAGCTCCGCGTTACGTACATCGACAAGCAGGTCACACTCTACGGCGATTGCGATGATCTATCGGAGGCTTTGAAGGCTGCGAAAGAACAGGCTCAAAAGGTGAAGGGAAAGCGTGTGACAAAGCCGAAGGCTACGGGTACTGGTCAGGAAAAGGGTGCTGGCGGTGTTACGTGAGCAAACAAGGTCAAGAAGGCCTCTACTTCGACGAAGGCTTGAGGTCAGCTCCGGCTGTAATGAATCAGCGAGACAGCAGGCTATCAAGCAGCGGACCTAGGATTCGATTCTGTAAAAGCCAGGTGAATCTCAACAGAGGCACGAGCTTACGAGAGCCATCTGCATGGGCGAAGAGCGACCGCGTCAGACGCTATATGCATCCCATCGACGTCTGACTATATTGTCATGGTCGTAGCAGTGAGTCTCCCCCTACGACTGAGTCGCCTCCCACGTTCAGAAATCTGATCTCTTTCAGCCATCTTCTGAGAATCACATGCAAGCTCATGCGTAGACTTGTCACCGATTGGTGGCTCGGCGCCGCCGAGTGCACAGACCTGGTCGCTAAAAAGGATGGTGGCTCGTGCCTCCCTTTACCCCTCTATGCCCGTTTGCAACCATCCTTTCACACCTCATTCATACTAACGGAGTAGTTGAACGATTCGCTCGCTGGTATACACGGGTCGTGGCAGCAATCCGATATAGCCAGCCGCCTCATTGCATCCACTGAGAAGCTGAGAGCCATATCCAAAGCCATTCCTTGGAGCCGACAACATTTGATAACGTCTGCCAGCCGGGAGCCGACGATAGCTTCTATTCACAGTCACACCATGGGCCAGTCTTAGCTCGAGTATCTGGAGATGAAAGTGCATCCGGACATCAAGCACGGCTCTTATGGACCCATCAGAGTCATCGGGAAGCACTCCAGAACTCCTCCGGCAAGAATATCATCGATCGACGAGCCATTCAATTGGCAGCGACCAAGTTCGCTCATGCACCACAATGGCGCAACGGACCTCCTGTGCTTTCCCCGACCAGGCTCCGTCAAGCATTATGCTTCCATAGTCGCGACCTATCTTGATCTGAAAGGCAAAGACCCGTCGGTCGTGCCTCACGTGGACCCGTCGAGCAAAGAGTGTATAGAACCACCTCTTCATTCAAACCTTAGGGGCATGGGTCAGATCGATACTGTCGTGCTTGGCTACGTTCATGGCCTCAAGCGCTTCGTTGACAACGACTGGCAAGGCGGCGATGTTAACGACGTGTTTGCCTGGCAGAAGATGAGAGCTCCAAATAGAACGAGCGTTGCATTCGTGGGATGTCGTGTCAGCTTCTGGGGCGATATTGGCGGCAATGTGGTTCGCGCTCTACAACGATTGAACGGCGCCAAGACTTCCCTCTACATCGGTAAGCTTGGCACTCTTCGTCCTGAGATTCCGCCAAATCAATTGCTAGCCACTGGTACAACGAGCATGGCGGACGGAGGACTGGACGAGTGGCGTAGCATTCCGGATCCGCACATTGTCTGTCCTGACAAAGTCGTTCGCGGCGCTCACTACTCACTGCCGTTCGTGCTTGACAAGACGAAGTACTGGCTGGAGAAGCATCAACATACGTTTGCTTTCGTTGATCCGGAGATTGGCCCTATGTCGAAGGCATCGATAGAAAGCGGCACAGACTTTGGCTATCTGCACATCATCTCGGAAAACATCGCAAAGAGGTACAGCTACGATTTGTCGCACGGACGCCTGCAGCAAGTGAACGAGGACCGCAAGATACTCCTGACTGGCATACAGGATACGCTTGAGCAATTTTTCGCTGCCTGAATGGCGTTACTGGTACGCATGACTGGGGCATTGGGCCACCTCAAAACACACGTCCGAGTCCAAATGCCGCAGCGCCAGCATCTTGAACAATGTCCAACTTTGACATCATAGTCGTCAATCTCCAGGACCTATGCATGCCTCAGGCAGACATGCATCAATGGAGCTCGCCTATCTCGGCCAAGTCAGCTTGCTATCTATCGTACTTTATTTCTTGAGATACGCTCAACCAGTGAACACGATCGTCAGTTGGAGTATGGATCGGCCAGTCCATGAGCTCTGGATAGCCGGAAGAGAAAATCCCGGTGAAGCAGAGCTGTGAGTGCTGCTATCACCGCCACAATTGTCACGCGGTCCTGACACGTCAAAGCATACCGGTGGAGGATCCTGCGACTGGTGAAGTCTTCGCTCAGGTATGTGCTGGACTGTCCAAATGAAGTCACAGAATCTGAATCCAGACTTCCACCTGCGGAGGCAGCGTCGAACGCGCTTGTTCAGTGTAGCTGATACCGGACTGATCTGTAGTATGATATGCACATCATCAGATATCTTTGTTCTGCTCCCAATTGACCTTTCTCAGCTGCCACGCCGCATCTGATAACGATGTCGAGAAAACCATCAAAGCTGCCCATGGTGCGTTCAGATCCGGCATCTGGTCAAGAGCAGATCGCCATTGCCGCGCCGACACACTCGAGAATATAGCAGCTCACTTGAGCAAAGAGCTTCCCTCTCTCATTGCCCTTGAAGTAAGGCAGACTGGTCGAGCCATCCGCGAACTAGAAGCCCAGGTCCCGTCTTTGACGAAATGGTTTAAGTATTATGCTGCCTTGATTCGCACGGAAGAGAGGCCTGTTCTTCCTACTACAGGTAAGCACGCTTCACTGCAAGTCAGCAGCATTCGTATTCGAGCAATCAGTGTAGCGAGCCAAAAACTGATCATCATTCCTTCATAGGCAAACTCCACAACTGGATCGACCGCAAGCCACTCGGCGTCGTCGTTCAGATCACTCCCTTCAACCATCCTCTCCTCATCGCCGTCAAGAAGATCGCCCCCGCCCTCGCTGCCGGAAACAGCGTGATCCTGAAGCCGAGCGAGCTGACTCCACTCACCAGCCTCATGCTTGGGAAGATCATGAAAGAAGCAGGCCTCCCGGATGGCGTCTTCTCTGTTCTTCCAGGATACGGCTCCACAACTGGCAAAGCCCTAGTATCACATCCCTTGGTCAAGAAGGTCGATGTGACTGGTGGAACACCTGCAGGTCGAGCCATTGGCGCCATCGCCGGTGGAAACTTGGCGAAGTATACAGCTGAGCTCGGAGGCAAGGCACCGGTCATCGTGACGGAGCATGCAAACGTACAGCTTGCTGTCAACGGCGTGGCTTTCGGGGCGTTTATGGCAAGTGGACAGACTTGTATTGCTGCAACGAGGATTGTGGTTCATGACGCGATCTTCGCGGACTTTGTCAGTAAGTTGAAGGCCAAGGCGGAGTCGATCGAGCATCGGATGGGAAGTCCGACGGATAGGGAGAGTATGATGGGACCGCTGATTTCGGAGAAGCAGCTGGAAAATGTGATCAGGCTCGTAGATGAAGCTGTGAAGCAGGGCGTTGAGGTAGTGTCTGGCGCTCGCCGATTGACCGGAAGCTCTCCTCTCGACGACTTCGATCTTTCGCGCGGGTACTTCTACGCGCCCACAATCTTAAGCGATGGCCCTTCCACCAAGGTAACTTCCACCAGGATCTGGCACACCGAAGCCTTTGGCCCCGTCATCGTCATTGTCCCCTACACCACAGAGTTAGAAGCTCTCCACCTCGCCAACGACTCAGAATTCGGTCTCGGCGCCGCAGTCTGGACCAACGACTTGTCGCAAGCACACAGACTCTCCGACGGGATCGAAGCGGGAATCTGCTGGGTCAATACTCATCACAGGAACGATCCGAGTAGTCCTTGGGGTGGAGTGGGCAGTTCGGGTGTAGGAAGTGAGAATGGGGTCGATGCGTATCATGCTTATACCACGACGAAGAGTACGATCATCAATTATGCGTCGAATGGGGAGGCCTTGGGGAGTGATGATTGGTTTGGCGAGGGAAGTGGGAGGGTGAGGTACGGGTGAGATTGAGAACGAATGTGCCAATAGCCGGATAGAGCCCACTCTTAATCTAGTCTTTCCACTGATGACTTCCTCCGTCGCTTCACCCTATCGTATTCGCCGTGTTACTCCTCGCAATGACACGTCCTCCCGACTTGCAGTGGAGTGTGGCACACTGACTATGTTAAGCGACCGGGTCACCAACTTGGGTTGCATCAATAATGATGCTGACCTTCGTTGTGGGCCAATCTACTCATCACGCTTCGATATGTCTCTGATACAGCAATCGCCCTGTATTCACCGGTGGACAAGTGATCAAGTCTTTGTTGGCAGCGTTACCAAGTAGGCTCGCCGTGAACAGTACAATTTGATCTTCCCAAATGTTGGCGACATTGTCTTGTTGCTCGAGCAGAGTCAACATGTGTTACCAGAGCCTGTATGGTCTCAGCGAGTGCGTCGTAGCCGCCTTATATGCTCTCGTCGCTTGCGATCTATTGTGCCTCGTGGCGGCGGACCATGGCTAATGCGTGTCCAGATGTGTACTTGCAGAGTGTGAAAACCTCAGCATATCTGGGCAGTATGCTCTCTATCGACGACAAGGGGTTCACTAGGCTGCTGAGTCTCGTCGTCCGCCCTCGTGGGTGCATACCTGAAGCTCATCGATCGCACTGGATCAGGATGTGAGGTGAATGTCATGGAGATGGTGGTCAATAAACCTCAGCGATCGTCTTGCTTGTTGGACAAAGCGAACGACAAGGTGAGGCTGGAGGCATCGCAACTCGTGCGGCCTCGCCTCGAGCTCTGTAACATCGTCTGGACAACAATCAGCTCGCTCGCAGACGCGCGCTCAGTCTCGCCCTCCGGACGATCAAGCAGCATGCATCAACGACAACATCGAGATGCTTCCAGCCGAGCTGCATATTCTCACGCTCGATCTTGGGCATCACGACCATTCTAGGCTCACGACCCCTAGATTGAGACGTGTTCAATTCACTCATCCTTGACGTCCATGTTGGTGAGACGGCCATGAGTCGCGCCATCAACATCGCTTGCCCAGACACGGCTCGTGTCACGTGTCAAGGAAGGAATGTTGGGCACCCAGCAGGTGAGGTCTCTCTGCGATTATCGTGCCGTGTGGAATGTGAATGTGACGTTGCTGTTACACTCTCGGATCGTCAGAGTTGAAGCAAGCCGAAAGGCGACTCTGCCCAATCGCCGATGCTTCGATGGCGATGCGTTGTCACTGAGCCCTGTCGCTTGATCGTCATGGACATTTCACATCATGTCGCCCCTACCGCGCCCTCAAGAGCTTGTCAAGGCCTATTGTTGGAAAATCTTACTTAGAGGCACAAGACTACACGATTCGTTGCACAGAATCGTCGTCCGCCGTTTCAGACTTACGGCGTTGTTGCTCGAAGCGACCAGAACAACTGCCGAGAAACAGCGACTCGGTGGCAATTCCATGTTGTTTCAAAGAGAAGTGAAGCACTTGCTTGCAAAGCATTTGGTCTTGAGTTTCCTGGTTATGCTGGGCAGTTTGGGTCATGCTGGCGCAACATGGACCATGTCAACTCGGCGCAATACACAAGGTTGGCGATCACGTGCCGTCCGGCGGCAATTGCCATATCAGCAGGCTCGAGGAAGGTGCGACCTGGAGGGTGCCCTCACGGAAGCTGCATCCACGTGAATGCACCACTGTCTGGTGCTGGACAAATGCCGAGTTGACATAGACTTACGCCGAGTAGCTAGTCGGAAATGCAGCATCGTTTTCGAAACGTATCCCGAGCCGGGCTTGGCAGGGACCTGGGTCTCGAACAGGGCATGGTGGACAGGTCGGTATGCGAATGGGAATGTGTGACAAGCTCATAGAAATTCCTGGCAGATCTCGCTGGTCCCGGCAAACGGCGGTCTCCGCAGATCCATGTAGCGAGAAACTTCGTGCTGGATCTGTTGGTACAAGCTCTTGTTACCAGCTGAGCGGAATCTTGCCCATCAGTGCAATCTATCTCCATACATCGACCATGCAGCTCTTACTTCGGCTTCGGTTTGCCGATGTTCCATCCCCACTTCCGTAGTGTCTTGACGACTTTTGGCGTTATCGCGAGCGTGATGGGAATTCGGAAAAGAATGAGCGATTTATGCACGCCATAAGCGAGAAGGAGCTGAGTCCAGATGCCTACAGAGCCAGTCAGCTGAGTCGTTCCATTGATCTTCAGGCTTCACGTACTGGCATCGCCTTCCTTCTTAGCATCAATCATGACAGCCTCTCCACCATCCCCAGCGGCTTCCTCTGCATCTGCAATAGCCTGTTTCGCTTCTCGCTTCTCCTTCAGGCTGGGCGCGAACCTCTCGACTTGGCTCCAGAAGCCGTAGATGATGGCGTGTTCCACGCTTGCTATGCGTTCGGTGCCAAACCATCTGACTGCCAAGAAGCAGAAGGGGAAGTCCAACACGGACAATGCCAGATATATGCCTACGACAATCCAGCCATACTTCCTCGACATTGCCTTCATACGGTCTGAAAGTGACAGCGACACCTTGCTGCCGAGTTCCTCTTCCGCCGCGGTCTTGGTGCTATTGCATCGTGCCTGCCGACCGCTGCGAGAGGCTGGCTGACGCCATGCCCGTATCACGCGCTGACGGCTGGTGAGTCGTGAATTGGAAGTCGCGAAGTCGCGGCGCGGTGGTGTCGTGTTTGCCGGAAGCTTCGATACCTGGGCGACGATACGCCTCACCGGCGCCCTTGACAGACCTTCATGTAGAAGGTTCTGACGGAAGCCGTGGGCTAATCTTATCGTCTTCAACATGTCAAACTCCCACCTGCCGCGGCGTGTCCGAGGGGTAGGGGATGATGGATCGGTGAGCAAGACTTGTTAAAGTAGATGTCATGGTGCGCGACACGCAAAGCTCCCAAAGAATTTCAGTAAGGGTAGAGCTATGCAGTTGTGGCGGCGGTCGGCGGTTAGAGCCGCAACGCGCACAGCCACAGCAACCTTGCATCCAGATCAAACGTATATGTATCGACCGAGTCTCGTCCTTTTTCACACGCGTCAATCTCCGAAGTCGAAACATATCGCCGTACTTCCGCTCCAAGCCTGAACTTGGCATTTGTCTTGGCAGGATCCGGGGGCCAAAACACGCCCTAAACCTACCCTCTCTCCTATTTTTGTAAATATCTATAATATACGAAAAATTGTATATAGATAGCTAGTATAGTAATTATAGAGATATATTATACTACTAGCTTATTTATAGCTAGTTCTAGCTAGTATTATAGTAGTAAGTTATTATTAAATCTATTACTACTCTCTACCTTCTTTATATACACTATAAATACCTAATATACCTTACTTATTACTATCTTAGATATAATACTATTAAAGATACTATTCTTATACTATATCTTCTTTATTAAAGCCTCTATAAGTATAGTATTTACGTATTCTTTCTTCTTAAGCTACTACTTTATAGGCTCTAGGTAAGCGCTCTTTATAATAGTATAGGTACTCTATAATATATAGGTCTAGACTACTAGCTAGCTACTTAATAAATCTAATATTATTAGCTATTAGATATAGCTATATAAGTCTTTATACTTTACTATATAGAAGATTAATCTTTTCTATAGTATAGATCTTACTACTAGGATTATAGTACTAAATTTCCTTATAGTATTTATATAGCTACTTTATAAGTAACGTAAAGTACTAGTAAGTAGAATAAACTAGTAAGT
>MWSO01000032.1:0-11854 GCA_002116355.1 Dothistroma pini CBS 116487
ATTAGGCTCTATTCCTAGCGTATATAGATTATAACGATAAGAAGAATTAGAACTATAATAGAGGGATGTCGTAATATATAGCACGCCTATAATCTACCCGATCGTAGATAAACTAATTCTTGCCTTTATTTAGTTTTACTTACGAGGCGTAAGAGACCCGACGTATAGTTACGTACGTCTCTCGCGCTAAGTTATACCTAAGGTATAAGTTTAGCTCTCTACCTAATCCTAAGGCATTAGTCTATAGCCTTGCCCTAGCTAGTATTATATATAGGGTCGGCACTAGTACGCTAGGTCTACTATCGTTAAGATAAGACAAATAATAGCTAGAGGTAGTTTATGTTATATAGTACCCGAAGCACTATAGTTACGCGAGACCGTAAGTAGTTAGGCGGAATTAAGATTAGTAGTCGTTATAGCGGATTTAAAGAGAGAGATCGTACTTATCGATATAGGATCGGTCGAGCGTAATATAGTCTATTCGTATACTACTTAGGTAGCGATATTGTCGTCTATAGAGCTCCTATATACTATAGTATATACCCGAATTGTTTCGATCGATAGTCTCTATTATTAAGTTATTATTATACCTTCTTCGAAGTATCTTACTAATAGTCTAGCCTATTAGCGTTCGTTACCGTATACCTATAAGCCGATAGTGCTAAAACCTTTAGCGAAAGAGCTCTAAGATCTAGTAAAGTATAAAGCCTTAATGTCCGCTCCGGCTTTACTATATATATACCCTATTAAGCTAACTAGTAACCCTTTCGTAAGCGTCCCTACGGTACGAGGACACGTCTATAATAGGATTAAATCTTAGCTTTTACTAGCTATAAGTGCTCCTACTAGGTCTAGACGTCTTACTAGGCTATAGATAGTAAACGTTAAGGAATCCTCCTACTAACTCTAGACTCCTATTAACTAGTACTTAGTAAGGTTAAGATAGAAAGTTACTCGATTAGGCGTTCTACGTCGATCTAGATACTAGTCCTACTACGCCCTCTCGTTCCTCTATAACTATATAGGTAGGCTAACGCTTAAATAGCGCTACTTACGACTAGCTAAGTCTTACTATTCCTTTATTAGTCTCTTAATACGATATAAGTACGAGGTAGTCTATACTAATAAGGACAGTCCCTACGGTATCTAGTAAATATACTAGGTGTCTTAATAATAACGGGGTAGCTAACGTTTAGTAGTTATTCGTAGATGTCTTTAAGTCTATTACCCTATTACTACGTACCGTTAAAGGCGACGTAGTAGAGGCATTCCTACTTTTTTCTACTATATAAGGTAGAGCTATTAGTATAGATTACTATTCCTTAACTATAGTTTAATATTCTCGTTACTGTTAATAGACTATAGTAGACACACCTAATACTAATTAGATACGGTTTCTCTCGGTATTAACCCTCTAGATAGCAAGTAGTTAGTAACCGTAATAGTAGGTAGGCTAGCAAGTACGTTCTCGACTCGAGAGCTATCGCCGTTATACGCTAGTAGCTAATAGATACGTACTTCGTTATAAGTTAACTATTATATAACTAATTATAGAAGGCTAGTAAAACAGCCCTCTCGCCCTTACCCTACGGCTTTCCGGCCTAACTATATATTACGAGCTTAATTAATATCTAGCGTACTAGTAGCGGCTAGTAAGATACTTAACGATTAAATTTTAGAGCCCCGACCCGAGAGGTAAGCTATACTACCTCCCTTATAGCTATTCTCTAGTTAGAAGATCTAATTAAAGCCTAATCTCTATAGCTCGCCCTAGGTAGGGAGCTAAATCGTTACCCGAGCCTCGACCGGCCTATAGCGAGGTAAATTAATAAGGGATAGTATAGCCTTCTAGGAGGACATTAAACATAGCACCTCTTAACATTTTTGACTTAATACCTTAGAATATAGTAGTTATAACTATCCTCCGTAGGACCTATTAACGTCGTACGAGCCGTAATATAAGGAAGAACATTATAGTTGCGGTAGTAAACGGCGGAGTTAACCAGTAGAAAAGGTTTAAGCTAAAGCATATAAGTATAAGCTATAAGCTAAGAAGCTCTAGGTCGTATATAGATACGTTAACGGACGTATAGGAATAAGACAACGAAGTAAACAAAAAGAAGTAATATAAGCGTAATTAGCAAGCCGAGTCTAGTAATAAGAGTATAGCTCTCGGGAAAACAAAATTACCTAGAGCATATTTAGTGATAATTTATAGATTATATACGACACAATGCTATCCTAACCCTAATCCTTCGCTACGTATTAGCATCCCGTAAGCATATGCATATGCTTATGATAATAACACTACCGTTATCGTAGATGATGTAGCAGTGAATCCACTAAGAACCCTGCGTTTCAACAGCAATGCGTAGATAATGACTATCGTTGCATGTGAGTAGGAATCAGGCGGACCAGGGACATGCGTGGATATAACATCTTGTTCCGCAATGGTGAGGCGACGTAGCACTAGACAGACATATCTCGTTGGAGCGGATTGTTCGATGTGTATGGAAGACATATCTAGAAACTCACAAAACTCATAGACACATGTACTTTCCCGCCGTAACTAGCCCATTGGAGAGTCGTCTCCTTTTGCCAATGACGAACAGCCAACCCCAAAAACCAAGGCCATCTGCTCGAGAGGCACATGTGTACCGAATGTGTTCGTGAAGGTTCAGTAGACTGGTGTACCCATGCGCCAAAACCACACAATAACATATCTGCCAGGTAGTCCTGTAGGACTTAGAGCAGCTAGTCCAGTACATCGTGCGAGATAGCATACACTTAAGAGATACAGAGAAGCAGGAGTAGAATACAGACTGGTCATTCGCCTGCGCAGCAGATTTCCGAGGCTCCCAACGAGAAGGCACAAGTTTCACGCTTTTCTTGAGAGGGAGCTCATCTGCTGTGAGTCGTGTCCGTCACAACATTTTCTGCTCTTTCACCCACTGAACAACTTTGTCTACAGCCTTCACATCATGATCTTGCTTCGAAATGTCGTAGTCATCGTCGATCCAGCCGGGCGTTCCGGCAGATACGAGCTGAGCGCCGAATTCTTTACATGATCCCCAGTCAATCAAGATAGGACGGTCATGCTGGTCGAGAGCAATGTTGGACGGGTTGATATCGTTGTGCGCGACGCCGAGGGCATGTATATGCCGCACCGCAGCTTTCAGATCTTCCTCGAAGACCGAGACGTTGAATGTGGATGAGTCGAAGAGGAACCGATGGTCCAGAATCGAGGCGTATCGTTGTAGTACAATTCCGGTAATGCGTCCCCGCTTCACTACGCATCCGTAATATGGTACGATGCTGCGATGTGGAGACTTTCTCAACATTTCGAGCGTACCGACCTCTTCAAGAAGTATCTGAGGAACAAGAGCTGCGGTGTATCTGTCGAACAGATGGTGGACCTGTGGTCGCTTGACAAAGTGGTCGTCCTGGCGCGCGGAAGGGGCCAGCGTTATGTCCGGAGGTACTTCTGGGAATGCCTCATGATCTGCGACCAGCCTCAGACCGGCCTCGAGGTCTTGCACTGTAAGATTCTTTTTTCCAATTGCGGCGTTCTCCCCAATCCAGACATGGTCGTCTGGGTCGAAGTATGTGAACAGGCTGCGAAGAAACTCGCGGGTCTGGACATCGTGTTGTTCGTAAAGAGTGACTTCGCTCTTGCATCCAATCGCTGGTGGATCAAACGTGACGGTCATTGTCCCAAGGTGGATGATTAAGGCTTCGAGAAACGTGGGTGCTGAAATATTTGGGGAGAAAGGCAGCTACACCGTATGTGAACAGCGGAGTCACAACACTGTCGACGCGTCGATCATGAACCCTGGCAGGCACCGAGATTGAGGCAAATTGGCGAGCGAAGGCCGCCTGGATGATAAAAGCGGTGATGAGTTGGAAGGTGCTTCTGGCGCTAAGCAGCTTCTGGATCCCCACGCATCGTATTGCCCACAATTTACACAGGCCTGATTTGTGGCCTCCGTGTCCTTGGTGTGCACTGTCATATATACGCGCTCTGTTCGCACAGCTTTCGCACTGGAATACATACTACTTAGTACATCAAAAACCTTGCACAGCATCTGCAACACATCCTGCTCAGTACCTCAAGATCTTGCGCGGCACCAGACTGTATCGATCAATATGTAAGCCTTTAAGATGAACCAACACAGTATCACATTCTCAACTACGTAATATAGGTGCACACAAGTAACGACTATTGTCGTCACCGTCGACGAACAAGGTCGCCGGCGGACGCAGACAGTAGTTACGACTCGAGATTGCGGGTTGTCCAACTGCCCTCAATCGTCCGACTACCAACCCCCAAGAAGATGAAGCAAAACTCCAATAGCGATCATGCATGGAGAAGCGACTAAGTTTGCTGCCTTGTAGCGCCGCAAAGTAAAGGTCGTCTGGTTCTTGCACAAGTTGGGCTATCGCTGCGTCGTCAGCCTCGGGGCTGCTGAATGGTCCCGTCAAAGGATCTGATGGGTCGTCAGAATGCAACACCTCAGGATTGTAGATTGATAGTATTGAGTTTG
Source organism: Dothistroma pini CBS 116487 (assembly GCA_002116355.1). Classification (NCBI taxonomy): domain Eukaryota; kingdom Fungi; phylum Ascomycota; class Dothideomycetes; order Mycosphaerellales; family Mycosphaerellaceae; genus Dothistroma; species Dothistroma pini. The sequence goes on from MWSO01000032.1 coordinate 4,545, forward strand.
CGGCCAGATCTCCAAGTCACAAGAAGTCATTTCCAGTCAGTTGAGTATGCTAGATCAAACGCGTGCTACGTCAACAAACGTCTTGGTTGTATCAAGCTGTGCAAGCTGTATGTCACTCGACGCATGCGAACACAATGTCGCGGCCATATTGTTGCGCAGGTTTTGTCCATAGCTGTCGCGCCCATGTTCTGCCAGTGTGCGCAGCAGCCTTAGAGGCACTCCAGAGCAGCTCCGCCTTCGGACTGTGGAATAGACAGATCGACTGTGCGGATTCTATCGTTGGGCTCCCAGTGCAACGGAGACGTGGTATCTTCGAAGTCTTCCTTACGGGTCGCTTGAATACTTGGACGAGTTGATGCAGGTTCGTTGACCTCACCTCGTTAGCCTTGAAGCGAAGGAATTCCGGATAGACAGCAGGAAGCGTGGATGAGATGGAGCAGAGAGTTGGCGTGCCAAGGCGGCGCACGAGCCGCGCGCGCTTATCAACTAGTATTGCCATCACGGGCGATGAAGCCGGGGCTGCATATTGAGCGCTTGTTCATTGGCTGTCATGTGCATCAGGCCTGTAGCGACAACTCTGCATCTGACGTCCCCGCGCCTACCATCCACACGTCGACACATCGCGCCCGCAGTATCGTGCGGTTTGTGTGGAGCACCATGGCAATCGGTCAGAATGAAACGCGACCGACAGCGCTTCCATCGCAGCACGCTGGAGGTACAGTCCAGCATCTGTTCCAACCAGTACACGCCATTGACGAATTGGTAGTGAAGAGAAGTCGCACTCGAGAACATCAACTACCGCGCAAAAGTGCTCGTTTGCAACCACACCAAAGGAGGTCTCACGATTCGGATAGCGACGACGGCGAGGAAGTAGTAACTACATGCTCACGAACGGCGATCGCAGCAGTGTAGATTCCTGTCTCATGGCTTTTCAAAGTGACAACACGGTCTTCACATCATCAACTGCAGTAGAGGACATGGTTAAAAGTGTCTGGTAAGGGAGAGGGATGCATGGATGGAGAGGGGTTGTTGTGGGCGAAGACAGCCATTACACGTGACCTGTCCACGACACGCACGTGTTTAGCTTTCCAGATCCTGTCCATGACTCCTTGCATCTCGTGTACCATCTGTCTCCAAGTCACTCGCCCGTTATTCTAAATATCTCTAAGATCACTTAATACCTTCCTTTACCGGCAACGTCTCCGAACCGCCGCTATAGCTAGTCCGTAATGTCTATATATAATCTTGCTATACGCTACGCTAAAAGTATAATCCTAGTTTACTTCTAATATATTTTATCGTAGCTCGTGCTTACGCTTAAGCTTACGTAGGATGTTTATAGCTTATACTAAGCGATAGCGGCTCGCTATTAATAGTCGACCCTACCTAACGATATAAATAGGTTTTCCTATAGCTCCTTCTATAGTCTAAATAATATCGAACCTAATACTTATTAACTAGTAATACCTACCGAATTATACGATCGACGAACCGAATAATTTACTCTACTATACACGGCGTCGAGTCGACTATAGATTATTGACTCTAGACGAACGGGCTCTAGGACTTAATCTTATAGTATAAGATAGTCTATAGTAATATTAGTCTCGATCTCTATAGGCTTAATAATATATTATTATAGGATAAGAGTCTTTATAACTATTACTCTATTTACCTAGCCTTTATTACCCCCGTACTACGACTACTCGAAAGTACAAATAACAAGTCCGCGAATACTAGCCTAGTACTCGAGTATAAAGCTACTAAGATATTCCTCCGTAGAGTTAGGGCTTTAGAAACAATTAGTATTATCTAGGATTATCTTTAGCTATAGCTCTATAGGCATAATAGGGTAGCGAAGAACATTACTTTCGAAATATAGATTATATATACTCTCTATAAAGCGTATATCGATATTACCCTTTCTAGTTGTTTTACTAGTCTTAAATATAGTTAAGCTAAGGACTTATACGCTAAGCTTCTTCGAAACTTAGGCTATTAGAACAGGGAGTTTCTTTACTAGTTTATATACCCTAAACAATTCTATTCCGAATTTAATATAGCTGTTTTTCGGCTCTTTCCTAAGATACGTATATCGTCGCTATTACTCGGAGTACTATTACCTCTAGCATCTTTACTATCTATATAAGATCTATATTTCTAAAGTCCGAATAAGCGACATAGCGATTAAGACAAGGGGTAAAAGATAGACGTTTAGTAGTTAGTAAGGTATATTTAAGGCGGAGGGTCGGTTATATTCCTATAGGATAGTTTATAGGCTATACCTATATTTATACGCGTAGTATAGATTCGGTTAATACGGTTCCTACGTCGTAGAACGAAGAGTAGACTTATAAGCGAATACTATACCTACTATAGTATTTAAAGTATAGGAACACTTATATAAGACTATATCTCTCTTCGAAGCTTAGTAGCTTTATATAAGTACTCTAACTTATAATATAGCTAAGGAAGCGGTAGAGCTATATAGCCGCCTACGCTATTTCGGCGGCCTATTAAAGATATCCTATAGATCTACTAGTAGGCTACGATAGACCCTCGAGTCGATATATTTATTCCTTACTTTAGAAGTTATTAATAGTAGTAAGTATAGAGAGTAGGGATTCGGAGTATAGCGACTTAGATTTAAATAAGGGTAAACTAGGTAGAGAGTAATCTCGACTATATTCTACTATAACGGGGATCCTACTAGTTAAACTACGTAGAAGGATATTCGTAGCTAGGAAGAATAGAGGTATACTATTAAAAGAGTTGTCGACATAAAAGCTATAAATACTTTCTCGACGCCTAAAGCCCTATTTAAAGATATAATCTAATATCTATTAGCCTAATAAGGTCTTATAACCTATATACTCCGACTTTATAGCCTCGAGGTACGTATAGAGCAAATCCTAGAAATGTTAATAGCGAATAGGAGGTAATTAAAATCTATCTTTTTAGTCTTAAGGAGTTTCTAGAGGTATATCGCCTTTATACTTAGGACATTCCTTATCGTCTATATCCTCGTTCGTAATATGCTCGTCGTCTCTTTAATAGTATACTACTCTCGGCGTAGTATTACGTACTACTATATATATAGCGATATATTTAAGTTATAAACTATCCTTACTACGTTACTCGTAGATTTGTCTATAACTAAAGTATATATATACGTTAGTATATATCTTACTCGTTAGCGAGGTCCGGGATATACTTTTAGAGAGTATAATATCGTACCTTTCCGGAATTTCTTAGCGTCTTAAGGATCTAGAATGTCTACGAAAGATACTAAGACAAGAGCGCGACTAGAAAGATATATATAGTATAATTAGAGTAGTAGGTATCGCCTATATACTACGACGCCCCTATTATTTTACCCGCGCCCTACTAGAATATAGTATAATACTTTACTTAGGCTTCGGCATTAATAGCTCGTAGTTTAAACTTCCTACTTATAGTAAGTATATCGTCGTATTAAAATACTAACTATATACTATTAATCGTCTACTAGGTTATATTCGGCCGTATATACTTTAAGTAGTACTTTACCTAGATCGGCATAAGCGATCGATTACGTTATACTAATGTCGAATATAAACTACCTCTTTACGTTAAACTTACTATCTATATTACGTAGTATATAGACGGCGTCGAACGGCCTAATACTATTATTAATCCGGAGTAGCCGTTCGTAGATATATCTTAAGAAGGCGTCGCTAAGTATAAAGGGTCTCTTACTAGGATTACTAGGTATACGCTAAAGTACCGCGTTAACGATAACTCGTTCTTTACCTACGAAATCTCCTATACTTATTAGATAAAATATAGTCGATAAGATAGAGACTCGTATATACTTAAGACGAATAGCCTAGTATATACACCTATAAGTACTAATAGAAGCTAAACCCTACGGTATCTATCTAACGAGAGGCATCCGTATAAAAGCTAGCGTAATAAGCTTAGAGTAGTTATATATACGGTTACTATATAGCTATCTTCTATACTCGAATAGTATATCTTCGGGAATCGTAGCTATACTACTATCGTAGAAGTAAGCGATAATCTACGCTACTTATATACTTATACTTTTAGCGTCTTAGGCGGAGTAGGAGTTAGTATATAGACGATTTCTTAGTTATAGTATAAATAAGAAACCGTCTATACCCGATCCTCCTTCGACTACTTATTACTCGTCCTATCTTCTTTCCTCGTAAAGTATCCGTTACGAAACTTATTCGAGCTTAGTAGTCTATCGCTTAGGTTCCTACTTTCCTACCTATAGTAACGAGGCCTCGCGAATACTATCTTTATAGTAGTATAAAGGAATAATATAAGACGGCTACGATAACCTATACGAGGAGGTACTAGTAGCTCTCTAAAACTATATCTCGATACTTTACTTACTACCTAGACCGAGTCGATACGATAGGCGTATTAAGAAGTTCGTTAAGAAATTACGTATACTCTATTTAGTACTAGCCTCGTTAGTATCGTAGAAGCTACCTAAGCGTATATCTACGTCTTAGATAAACGTCTACGAGGAAGTTTACGATAGCTACGATATATTAGAAGAATAACGAAAGTTCCTCCTTAAGGCTTTAAAGTCTATTACTATAGCTAGCTAGAATATAGAAGAAATCGTAATAGCTATAGATACCTATATCGAAGGTAGGAAACATTAGTACAATTATTACTACGGTTATATATAGTATATACTTAGACTAGTAAAACAGTTAAGAGGATTCTAAGCGTTCTATTATATTATAGGGTATCGTAAACGATAAGCGCCGAATAGTATATTAATACTAAGGGCGCCCTTATTAAAGTAGTAAAGGGACTTAATACTAGCGTCGGATATACGAAGTAAACGGTTACTATAGAGCGGTTCCTCTTAAATATACTAGACGTAGTCGATCTAGGAGCCCTATATATATTAGGTACTACTAACCTTATATAAGTAATTATAGCTACTTAGCTAGGGTTAAGAATCGTCGTATTAACTAGCTTCGTAGTTTCGGTAGATATATTCCTATACTAGTAAAGGCTTTTATAGATTACTACTAGGCTATAGACGACTTTAGCTAACGAGCCTAATATCTATTACCTACTATCTTCGTAATAATTATAAAAACTATTAGGAACTTCCTAGATCTTACTATAGTTAAGGGTACCTATCTTTTTAGTATCCTTAATAACTTCGCTTTAACGAACCTAGCAATAGCTCTATAAGCTAGGTAGTAGGTATATCGTAGTAGTACTACGAAAGTCTTTCTAGATACTAGAAGCGTACCTACTATACTATTATAAGCTTCTAGACTAGGAGATCTCGAATAGCGTCTCGGTTCGTTAAAGTAAGTACTACTATCGGCTATTAGTAAAAGGATAACTTATATAGAGATTATCCTATAGATAAGTATAGTACTCTAGCTTAAAGGCGAATATAAATAATCGTAGCTAGTAATCGAAGAACTTAGAATATACCTATATTATTATATTAACTCTATATTAGACGCGATATTGCTTATATAGCTCTATCTAAGCGCTCTCGAGAATATAGTATAGACCGATCGCTTAGAAGAAGCTATAGAGTTATTAAGTACCGAGACTACTTAGATACTCTAAAATATATAGTATAAGCCTAGAAACCTAGACTTATAGCTAAAGAAGACTTTACTCCTAGCTAAATTATTCTAGGCTTAAGGAGAATTCTATAAATATTAAAATGTTTTATAGAGTATCCTAAAACGCGATAGTCTATAGAACGATTTACCTATATAGTACTAGCTTATAGATACTTAGATTAACCTTAATAAACTCGAATAAGCTATCGCGACTCTATAGTATATCTTAAGTAGACTATCGTTCGACTATTATAACCTTTATAAGAAGACGAACGTTCGCTACTTATATACGTCCCTTACTAAGGCGAATATAGCTAATAGTAATCTTACTATAGCGCTCGAACTATTAAGGAAGCTAGAGGAAGTATATACTTAGCTTTCGTAGCTAAGTATAACTAACTAGGTACTATACGTACGTTCTCTAATTGCACTAGCTCGCTATTTATATAAGATAGATAGAGATACTACTAAGAAGTACTAGGAAAATATATAGTAGACTACGGAAAAGTACCCGAGCTTTAATAATAGAGGTACGCTATATAGCGTAAGTGCCCTAGCGCGCTACGACCTCCTCGTTAGCTATAGGGACTTTAAGCGTACCTCGCGCTTCTATAAAGAGGCTATAAAGACATTAACTATAGGATTACTATACTACTAGTTTCCGAAGATTAACTTGTAGTCTATAGGATTTATAGTAAATATTGTTTTAAAGATAGAGTAGAGATTAGATTTCGCGATATACGATAGTATAGGTAGTACTAGTAGTACCTAGTAACGAAACGTAACGTAATATTATACTAAGACACTCCTATACTTAGTTCTATCCTCTCGATATATTATATCTCCGTCCCTTACTTCGTAGCTATATCTAGTAGTCTATATTACTCTCTTACTATCTAGTTACTAGATATCGATATAGACGCTTAGACTATAGATCTAGATACTTTATTAACGTACGGCTAGGTACTAGACCGTAATAGAATAGGACTCGTAAAGAGTATTAAGTTCGAGAAACGACTTTAGCGACGGGTACGATCTATAGATCTATTCCTCGATATTACTAATACTTAGTATTAGGCCTTCGAGGATATTCTCTATCTTATAGAGAGAGTAATGCATTATAATACGGAGCCTTATCTAGTAATGCCGATTAGTAAAGTCACGAAATCCTTGCTTATATAGTAGTAGAGCTCTAACGAATTTAATATCTACTAGACGACTTATATCCTTTATAGATTATTACCTAAGGATATTATTATAGCGAAGACGACTAATACTATAGTAAACCTAATTAAGGCTATAGAACCGCTAGAGATAAGCTAGGGAATAGATTATATATAAGACGGTTTTAAGGCGCGTACTCGATAGTATAAGTCGCTTATAGGTCTCGTAGTATACGGCCGGGTATACGATAAGAATATATATCTAGTTAACTTAGCCTCTCGGTAATAGTCCGACTATAAGACCCGTAACTACTTATAACTAAGTATCTTCTTACTATCCTAGTATATTTCTATCTAACGTAGATCTCGATACTATTCCTATTCGCTAGTCTAATAATATCTTACTAATACTTAAGCTTACTATTATAGTTCGGACTAAGCTACAGTAGTAACCCCGATTATTAGTTAAAGGTATTACGTACGCTACACGAGATTACTTGCTTACTAGTAACTTAGTAATTCGAGA
>MWSO01000033.1:0-33493 GCA_002116355.1 Dothistroma pini CBS 116487
GTATAATTAGATTAAAATACTAATATTAATATCTAAAAGTAGTACTAAATTATTCGTAGAGCTCGCCTAGGTAAGGATCTCAATACTTGCCTACCTAAAGTAACTATTGCTCAGGTTATTCGAGGTTGAAGATTCGCATATTGGGTAGTGTTCTCTACTTTTGACTAGCGTGTTTTCACTACATCTGCAAGGTTATGTGATTGTGCGAAAAGATAGACGGGCATGAAACACAGCAGCAAAATCGCCAACGGGCATGGCGCTCCCGTAGACGCATCTTGGTGAGGATGCTCACTGCATGCGCTGCGAGTGGTGTCGATGTGGGCTATCTCGTGGCTGTGCAGCAGTGACACACCCTTCACCAACCCAGCAATTTGCGCGGCGCGATCGAATCTGAAACAGGCACTTACCTTCCGTGCGCGTCTGGCGTTTTGGAAGCGCGATACTGGATCCAATGGGCAGAGCTCTAGGTCGCCATGCAAGTCATCAAGTCGCCGTCGAACTATGTCCGTTGGGCATCAAATCCTCGTCCTTACAATATGCTCCTGCCGCTATTCTGGCGGTCAAGAATAGTGGGCCTATGGATGGTGGATTGAAATGCGACTGGCTGACAACATGAGTGAACTTACGGAGCAAGTGCTAATTCAGCTCGACGAGTCCGCTTATGAACACTCGACAACACCCAGTCTTCAATCCGACGCTGCAGTGACAGTACGTCTCATGAAGCAGATGTCCTCACGTTTACAGCTTAGAGATGATCGCTAGTTGCACTCCAGTGTTTCCGGACGGAGCAAACGTGACACTACGGACCAATGACCTGATGATTGCAGGACAAAAGCTGACCTGCACATGGCTCACCATCATCCCCGTCGACTGGCCACGGCTGTGTGTCTCGTCTGCTCGAGTCCACGGTGTTCGACAAAAGCCTCTTCTGCGTATGCCCGCGGGCTCCTTCCCAAGGGTCATTTCTTGGAGATTTGGGGCTGATGTTAACAGTGGGCTGCTGTTTGTTGCACAAGGTCTAGTGACTCTTTACCTGCTGCATTGAAAAGAACCAGCGGTGCACGCAAGGCCCGGAAGCCCAGGAGAAAGAGCACAGGATCTTCGATTGTCAGCGACGCTGCTCAACCCGAGACAAACCAAGCCAGGCCGCAGAGCCCAGAGTAGGGCTTGCACACATATTCATTTTGGTCGAAATATAATCGTCTGCAATGCCAAGCCACAACATAGTGACGCATCAGTCATAACCCTCTCTGGGAGCCAGACTCAAGCTTCTGGCTCGTGCCCTTCTGCGGTACTCGCACATGATCATGTCTCATTTCCGGGAGGGCTTGCATGAACAACAACATCCCATTTCTCACCATCGGAGCAGTACCGGCAAACGGCGGAGGGGACAACAGAACCATTAGGTTCGACGATAGCCCAGTACTCTGGAGGCGAGCGTCCCGAAGATGACCTGCTCCAGGCCAACGGTGGATAGGGATCGAAGGTCGTGGAGGAAGGTCAGGGAGTAGTACCCAAGCGTGCCCGATCCCGAGGCACGACAGCTGCAGCAGAGTGTTATGTCATCGCGATGCAGAGAGCAGCTGCACTGCGTTTTCGCCGCTGAAAACCCGGAGCGTGGAAGGCGGCGGCTACGACGCGGCGGATGAGGTCATGTGGGGCTCGCGTCAACAACGTTGAATATCTCTCACTTGGACATCAACCAGCAGCCAAACGACCACGTCGGTCAGCACTGGACACGATACTTGCGTAGCACAAGAGCACGGTGCTGAAAGAACGCGTCGCCAGTCGCGGTATGCGCCGTCGTTGTGCAAGCATCGCATAAGCACGCCGTTACCCAGGGCGAGCTCCCACAGCTCATTCGCATTGACCCCACCATTGACGACGAGCTGGCAAGACACACCCTGGGTGGGACGCCAATAAAGCCTTTCCAGCCCGTGCAGTGGTGCAGTCATAAGTTGCTTTATCGGACACGTCGTTTCTTCTGCCCTTTAAAATATCTCCTCCACCCTCAGCTCCGTGGAACTTTCACATCCTTCCTCCCACAACCAGCCGCACACCACACAACATCCACAATGCCGCAGAGAATTCCAGAAGCTGAGCACCTGCTCGACCTCCTCTCCCTCAAGGGCAGAGTGGTCGTCGTCACCGGTGCCTCTGGACCAAAGGGCATGGGTATCGAGGCCGCTCGCGGCTGCGCTGAGATGGGTGCCGACCTCGCCATCACCTACTCCTCCCGCGCCGAGGGCGGTATCAAGAACGCAGAGGAGCTCTCAAAGCAATACGGTATCAAGTGCAAGGCATACAAGTGCCAGGTCGACAAGTACGAGAGCGTCGAGCAGCTCGTCAAGGACGTCATCCAGGACTTCGGCAAGATCGATGCTTTCATCGCCAACGCCGGTGCCACTGCCGACAGCGGCATCCTCGACGGCTCCGTTGAGGCCTGGAACCACGTCGTCCAGGTTGACCTGAACGGTACCTTCCACTGCGCAAAAGCCGTCGGCCACCACTTCAAGGAAAGAGGCACGGGTTCTTTCGTCATCACCGCTTCCATGTCCGGCCACATCGCCAACTACCCACAAGAGCAGACCTCATACAACGTCGCCAAGGCTGGCTGCATCCACATGGCCCGCTCGCTCGCCAACGAGTGGCGCGACTTTGCTCGTGTCAACAGCATCTCCCCAGGTTACATCGACACTGGTCTTTCCGACTTCGTTGCCAAGGACATTCAGGAGCTTTGGCACAGCATGATCCCACTAGGCCGTGACGGTCTTGCGAAGGAGCTCAAGGGTGCTTACGTCTACCTCGCCTCGGACGCCTCCACCTACACCACTGGTGCTGATATCGTCATCGACGGTGGCTACACCTGCAGGTAAACTGCTGCGAAGCATGATTGATGGAAGAAGCAACTCTCGACGAAAACATGGAGGGAAGAGTGTGCTCAGGATGACTTCTCGGATGAAGATGAAAATATACCATCTAGTGTAGCTGTACTTCGAAACATATGCTACCTTCAGTTTCAGACCAAAGCAGAGCTTCGCGCCAGTCTTCGTTGAGAGTGTCCTTCGATAAAATTCTCTTCTCGCTGATCTGCCGTACCTGCAGTAGTGGTGGCAGGAGCAAGTTACACAACCTCAGCACCTCCTGACCCAAACTTCAACGTTGTCGCAACAAACACCTTTCAACTCTTGCGTCCGCCCTGCGACCCACTTCAAACGAACAGCTCAAAACAATATCCGAGATTCATCCGCGGCGAATAGTTGCCAGCTTTAAATCAAGCCATCGATGACTGCCAGGAGGTGGGAATAGCCAGATTCCCCCTCACCGTCGTCGTTGCTGTCACAGCTCAGCAACATCCGCTCGGAATGGCCACAAGCTTCGGTGTCATGGTCGTTCATAAAGTCTTGAACTTCACTGGCAGGCCAAGCGGACACAACGCGTGGTTTCTATGCTTCGTTTCTCCATAGGAGCGAGATTAGTCATGCGGTTCCTACAGCAGTCGTGTGTGCCTGACCAGTCTGACCTCGGTGATACTGGGGCGCTGCTGCTTCAGATGTGCCGCAGAGGTAGTGTGATCTGTTTTGAAGGTGCCGGAGTGGAACCCTGTTGTGCACATGGCGCTATCGATCAAGAGTGGGACGGGAGGGGTCGACTACATTGGCATGCTATTCGTGAGCAATTGGGTTCATCTTCGAACTCGAAGATTGAGTGATGGAAAAGTAGTTTCGATGGCATTAATGGAAAGATATGTCCTCACGCGGATGGTAGAATAAGCAAAAGGCGAAGAATGCACGTCACCTCGGAAGGCGCGCTGTAGAGCCATTCAGTGATCAAAGCGATCAGAGATATCCCTGCTTCCAGAAGAGCCGAAGAACAACGCCGGGCATGGTAGGGTATAGCGGAGCGTCAAGCGGTGGTGCTTGCTCGAGCTTCTGGACGTGGGTTGTGTGCTGTACTGTCCATCCAAGCCGCGTGATATTCCTCTCCAACACCGCATACCGTAGTGGCTCTTTGTCTTCTGCTGTATACGTACACCAACTGTCTGCGAGCATTCGGTCCAATAGTGACAACAATTGCCTGTATCTGCGAAAAGCAGGCGCCTACCGATACCGATCGACGGACCGTATACGTTCCTTGCATGCTTCGGAAAACGTTGCTAGCCATCGCCATTGCTCGTCTTCGGCCTGGCTGCGAAACGATTGGTACGCGACCATAGCACGTTCACGAACCCCACGCTGCCGGTACGCGACCTCAATGGGAACACGCACTTTTCGCTAGGCATTGCGGCGTCGGTTGGCTGCAGACAGAAGCACTGTTCCGCTGAATGTGTTTGATCACGACACACCGCCTACTGCTTGGAAGACAAGTGACTATTTTGGAAGGATCACGGAGGAGACGTGCGGTCTCATGATCACCTAAAGTCGGGATTTGGTGGTGATTCAAGTGCTGGCTCGAGACTGCGACTGTCCCCAGTATGCGCCGACACTCACCGCGCTCCTCGCAAACATCACGCGGTGCCAGCCCCTCGGATGCTGTGAGCTTGATACAGAGTTATGACTCCGAGCTGAACCCTTCAAGGCCCGTCAGAGGCTCTCCCTTGGGCTCATCCACAGACACTGGACTCCCGCTAGAGCTTCTCGATCGTCTTAAAGCCTTTCCGCTGTTCTCCACTGCACCAGACTCGTTTCTCCTTTCAATCGGCAGAAGTCTACGTCCCAGCATTTACCAGCCAGCGCAGGAAATTATCAGAGAGGGCGAGGATGCAAAGGCAATGTACTGGCTCGTGCGCGGCTCTGTCCGTGTCACAAGCAGAGACGGTGAGAGCACGTACGCAGAGCTCAAGCCGGGCTCTTTCTTCGGCGAGATCGGTATCCTGATGGATATGCCCCGCACTGCGAGCATTGTGGCCAGTATACGGAGCTTGGTAGTCAGACTGAATAAGGAAGACTTGCAGAAACAGCTGCCCTCATACCCGGATGTGGAGAGAGCGATAAGAGATGAGGCGTTGGAGAGGTTGTCGATACTGAAGAGGAAGAAGAACGAGCAAGGAACAAGTCCTCACAGTGGCCAGGATGGCAGCATAAGGCCCCCAGTCGCACCGCGGAAGCGATCGCGAGACTGGATTGCCGGAGATGTCGAGATGGGAGAGGCAGGATCGCTGGAGGATGGCGAAGTGACGAGCAATAAGAAGAGGAAATCTCCATCGCCTGGCATTGCAGAGGTTGCGGCATCAAGCGGACTGGGCAGTTCTCCCTTGACGGTCCGACAATTACTGAAGGAGCTGCCGCTCTTTTCTGGACTACCGGCGGACATTCTACACTTTCTGGGCGTCAATGCGCAACCTTTGTCATACCCGCCTTTTACTGAAATCGTGAAGCAAGGGACGAGTGGCAGGGAGGTGTACTTTATCATCAAGGGTGATGTTGAAGTGCTTACAGAGGTCCCGGGCTCGACGAGCAGCTCCTCACTGCTCAGCACGAGCGCCGCTGAAGTGAATGGCAATTCTCGGCAGTCAGAGTTACGGTTTCGTGCTCGGCTCTCGGCTGGGCAGTACTTTGGCGAAGTCACAAGCCTGAGTCTATCACCGAGCCGTACCGCCACCGTGCGAAGCGTCAACTCGGTGGAGTGTCTGCTCATCAACGGAGATGTGCTGGATAACCTATGGCGTAGGTGCAGTCCTCATCTGAGGCAGCAAGTCGAGAGCGAAGCCAAGAGACGGCTGAGTGCAGCACGCAAAGACGTTGATGTTGTTATGGCAGATGTGGGAGGTCCTGTCAGCCAAAACGACACCACCTTTGATGCATCAGACCAAGGAACACTCACATCGGAAGACGATGACAATGACTGGCGCAAAGATCTTCCAACGGTCAAGTTTGAAGAGCCCTTGGGTTTGGATGGCTCTTCGCACTCGCCTACAATGGTGCCTCAAATGGAGCCAATTGACCCTGACCCATTTTTCAACGAAAACCTGGACAACATGAGAGCAAAGTCTCGACGATCATCGCTGGCGCCGCCTTTACCTCCTGCCGATGGACAGCTATCAGCTTTGACAGAACATCGAACGCCGAGTCCTCCTGCGGTGCGAGTCATCTCTTCCTCGCCGCTTAAGCCAGCACAGTATCACAGATTATCGCCGACCTCATCTCCAGCAGCAGCATCGCCAAGCTCTTCACTGAGACTAAGCCCTGTCGCATCCAGACGGCCGAGTCTGGTAAGAAGTCCTTCCAACTACGGAAAAGGTAGGCTCCCAGACTCCGTGCTGGTAAAAGTGCTACAGAATCTCGACGTGGTTCAACTCATGCGATGCCGCCAAGTGAGTATGCATTGGCACCATCTGATTGCAACGTCTGCAGATGTGATACCATTTCTCGACCTCGCCAAGTACAACAGAATTGTGACTGACGAAGCGCTAAGAGATGTTATCATTCCCTTTATCGGCAACCGCCCTACCGAGATCGACATGTCGAACTGCTTCCACATCACCGACGAAGGGTTCAAAGCTCTGACTGAGGCTTGCGGTGAATCTGCAAGGATATGGAAGATGAAGTCGGTATGGGACGTGACTGCACCCGCAGTTTTGGCGCTTGTGGACAAGGCGAAGCAACTCGAAGAAATCGACCTCAGTAACTGCCGAAAAGTTGGCGACAATCTCCTTGCGCGCGTGGTCGGTTGGGTCGTGCCAGAAGCAAAGCCGGGGCAACAGCCTATGCCGCCGACGCACCCAATTAACGGGAAGCGTCAAGCCTCGAAGCGGCAATCATCATCTTCTCTCACAGTACCTGAACAGGATGCTCAACCCCCGCCACCGGGTACTGTCATTGGAGCACCGAAGCTGAAACGTCTAACACTTTCGTACTGTAAGCATGTCCAGGATCGCAGCATGGCACATATCGCCATACACGCCGCTGATCGCTTGGAGAGCTTGGACTTGACGAGGTGTACCAGCATATCAGATGCTGGCTTCCATTCTTGGGGTGTATACGACTTCTGCAACCTAAAGAGACTAGTGCTGGCCGACTGCACATATTTGAGCGACCAAGCCATCGTCGGAGTGGTAGGAGGCTGCAGAGGTCTTAGAGAACTTGACCTATCTTTCTGTTGCGCTCTTTCCGACACCGCGACGGAAGTTCTCAGCCTCGGCCTGCCTCAGCTGAGGAAGCTCGACATGGCCTTTTGCGGCTCTGCCGTGAGCGATAACAGCTTGCGATGCGTGGGATTGCATTTACTTGAATTGCGTTACCTCAGCGTCCGCGGCTGCGTCCGAGTCACTGGCGTTGGAGTCGAAAGCGTCGTCGAGGGATGTCGATATCTGGAGCTCTTCGACGTCAGCCAATGCAAGAACTTGCGCCCCTGGCTAGAGCGAGGCGGCGTACAGAGAGTGAATGGCTCTGACGCGAGCAATGTCAGGTTTGACACTGTCGCTGATGGATCGTGGAGGACAAAGGCAAGGTGATGAAGATTGAAAGGGACATATGATGCATGCATTTACGTATGAGCGAGGCGTTGGGGATCCATTCTGATGATGTACGATATGGATTTTGTTGGAGTTTCTGGAGAGGTGATAGTTTTGATGGCTTTTGTGGCTGTGCCGACTTGAGTGCAAGAGATACCACTATTTGCTCGTCGATGTATGGGAGTTCTGAGAGATTGAATTTGTTGGCTCTTACAGTCCCTCTCGCATGATGGACATCCTTCACACCTACAAGGACGAATATCTAGAATTGCTGCCTGCACTCTTCACGGCATCGATACTCATTCCGACTGCTTGGTCCCAAAGTGATACTCGGGGAGCTCAATTGCAGTCGCTGGAGGATTGAAAGACGCGCCGAACCACCCCAAAATTCCCGACCACGCCACAAAGCCCAGGAACGTATACAAAACCCTTATCCCCCAGACCGTATCTGGATTCGCCAAACTTGGTGCACCAGGCGCCAACTTCTGAGCAACATCCACAAACTTACGCATCCGCTCTTCATACGCCGCGAACGCTCCTGCAATGTCTTTGGGATGCTTTGCCAGCTCCCCGGCCAGGATGTAGGAGCCTACGATCCCGACTGTGGTTCCCATTCCGGATATTGGAGAGGGACAATACCCAGCGTCGCCGACTACCACGACTCGGCCGCTGGACCAGCTTGGAAGCTTCACTTGCGCCACTTTCTGCATGTAAAAGTCGGAGGCTTGGTCTAAGGCCTGAAGGACCCGTTCTGCCTCCCAGCCAGCGTCGCGGAAGAGCGACGCCCAGTGGGCCTTTTGGGAGGAGAGGGGAGCTTGGAGGAGAGGGTCCATTTGGTTGTCTTTTGGCATGACCCACAAAGAGACTCTGCTCGATCGGCCTGCATCGGGCCGGATGAGAATCATTCTCTTGCCGGCGGCGTTGTACCATCGGGCCCAGTTGGTGTCGGTTTCTGCTGGAGGAATCGATAGCCATGCGGTCCATTGTGCCAAGTCTTTGATGCTGGAGTTGGAGGCCTCTGATCCGAAGGCAAGCGTCCTGGTGGTGCTGTTCCATCCGTCTGCTGCGATCACTACATCGGCACGGATCGTCTTGCCGCTTTCGAGATGTACGTCGACTCCGTCGCTGTCCTCGGACATCGATCTGATGCTGTCGCCGAAATAGTATTGTGCATGACCTTTGCTGTGCGCGTAGAGGATACTGGCCAGGTCACCTCTCATGATCTCGATGTCGGAGGTGAAGCCTTTGCCATCGTCGACCGGGAAGTCAGCCCAAGATCGGTCGTTGGCGTCGACGAAACGAAGGCCTTTCTCTTGGGTCGTCTGCGCACGGATGGCATCTTCTACGCCCATCCGTCGCAGCACAGTCAGTCCATGCCCGCGAATATCGACATTCTGGCCGCCAGTTCTGGGTGCCGGAGCTCGTTCGATGACTGCGACCTCAGCGTTGGCTTGGGCGAGGAAGTCTGCGGCGACGGGACCAGCAATGCCAGCGCCACTGATGACGACTTTGAGACGCGCCATGGAAGAGTGATGTCTACCTCTTAGTTCGACTTCAGAGAGGGCATCTTTGCTTTTATCTCCACCGCATCGTCACCACGCTAGTGTTTGAGACTGAGTTGGACACGGCTTTCGGAGCAAAACATGACCAAATCCTCGTGGAACTCACCATCTGTGCGTCCTCGTCTGCGACCTGCTTGTGCTACACAGTTTCCGACAGATCATCTACCATCGAAGCAACACCCGAACCATGACCCGTCACCCAACATCCTGCCGTTGCCAAGGCCATCACTGGTAACGGTAACACGGCACCCCCGCGGGCCGACTGTGCTGCGTACCAACGTCACTTAACCCCCTCCAAAGTCTGTTTTACGTCGACAACTTATAACAAAGCCAAGGCACGATGATTGGGCCGGATGATTGAGACCTCCACAGCGACGTCTGGGGAACGGAGACCGTGGTCCTGACAGCAGCTTGCAAAAGCTCGGTGGAGGATTGCTTAGGCACGCTGCCGGTGGACAACATACAACATGGCGGCGGCGATACTTCACGCAAGCTGACAAGATGCCGTCTATAGGCGGGTCGTACTGACACATATAGAGCCGACTTCACCAGCGTCGTCCTCGGTGGTCCGCTTTTCAACGCTTTGCGTATCTCCGCTTACTGAACGATGGCTTCTACTGGGGCGCTGTTTCTTGCCTTGTTGTATCTGGTCAATGGTAAGAGGATTATATTCTTGCAGCGAGTCTGCACGTCCTGACAGCAGAATAGCACAAACCAATACACGAGCCATTCCGACTCTTAGTCCACAGATCAATGCTGCTCCAAGTTTGACACCAACTATCTACGACGACACGGCCCCGGATGCACAGAAATGTCCTGGCTACAAAGCACTGAACCAGAAAGACACCGCTCAGGGGTTCACTGCTGACCTCACTATCGCTGGAGCTAACTGCCAGGCATTTGGCAACGACATTTCTGATCTCCAGCTCCAAGTCCAATACCAGACCAAGGATCGTCTCAATGTGAGGATCTACCCAAAATACCTCGATGAGAACAATCAAACACAGTACATTTTAAGTCCTGATCTTGTCCAACAACCAGAAGGCGATGGGTCGACAACAGCAAACAGCAGCAGACTGAAGCTGGAGTGGTCCAACGATCCAAGCTTCCAGTTTCGCGTGCTACGGATTTCATCTGGAGAAGAGCTGTTCTCTACCTATGGCCATGTCATCGTATTCGAAGACCAGTTCCTCGAACTTGCTACCAATATGGTGGATGATTACAATGTCTACGGTCTCGCTGAAAACATCCATGACTTCCACCTTGGTAACAACCATACGCAAACTTTCTACGCTGTCGATGCTGGTAACACGGTCGATGGAAACGTCTACGGCACGTTTCCGTTCTATCAGGAGACCAGGTACAACAGCACTGGCAATACCACTGCACACGGCGTTTATGCCCGGAATGCTCATGGCCAAGAGTGGCTCCTCCGAAGTGATAACATCACGTATCGTACGCTCGGTGGAAGCTTTGATTTGTACTTCCTGAGCGGAGAAGATGAATCAGGTAGCTCGAGTGCGCTGGAAACCATTCGTCAGTTCCAGGTGGACTGTGTTGGCACACCCGCGATGCAGCAGTTCTGGACTTTCGGCTTTCATCAGACTCGCTGGGGCTACCAGAACATATCCGTCATGCGCGATGTAGCGAAAGGTTACAAGGATGCCAATATTCCTCTCGAATGTTTATGGAACGATCTTGACATCTACGAGCTTTACCGGGACTTCACCAGTGACAACAACACCTTCCCAGCTTCTGGTATGCGGGAATGGATCGGCGAGCTGCATACGAACGGACAGTACTACGTTCCGATCATTGACAGCAACATCTATGCTCCCAACCCAGACAACGAAAGTGATGCCTATGGCCCATGGCAGCGAGGAGCTGATCTTGGAATCTGGATTCGCGATCCCACCACAGACGACTTCTACTACGGGAATAATTGGCCTGGCTTCTCATCGTGGGCTGACTGGCTTCTTCCACAGTCTCAAGACTGGTGGACCAACGAGGTCAAGACTTGGCACGGCGATGTTCCCTTTGATGGCGTGTGGATTGATCTCAGCGAAGCATCTTCCTTCTGCGTCGGTTCGTGTGGTAATGGACGCCTGAACGAGAATCCGGTCCATCCACCATTCTTGCTTCCAAATGATCCCGGCAATGCCGACTTTCGCTTCCCGGAAGGCTTCAACGTCAGCAATGCTACTCAGGCGGCGTCTGCGATGTCTGCCTCGGCCGCTCAGGCTTCAATGCTGTCCACGACCACCTTGATTCCAGTTGCAACCACCACGACTCAAGGAAGGACTGAGCCGACTCCTGGCGTACGCAACTTGAGCTTTCCACCGTACACCATCAATAATGTTCAGGCCGGCCACTCATTGTTGAAGAGCGCCATCGCTACAAATGCAACTCACGGTGATGCGGGAAACATCACAGAATATGAACTCCACAACTTGTTTGGCCTTCAAATCTCGAATGCCACCTACCATGCTCTGTTGTCGGTCTTCCCAGGAAGACGCCCCTTCACGGTTGGCAGATCTACGTTTGCTGGCTCCGGGAAGATCACCAGCCACTGGGGTGGCGACAACACGTCAACTTTTGGCAGCATGTTCCTATCGATATCGCAGGCTTTGACGTTCATGATGAGCGGCATACCAATGTTCGGTGCCGATACATGCGGCTTTGCGGGCAACACTGACTTCGACCTTTGCTCACGATGGATGGAACTTTCGGCCTTCTTCCCATTCTACAGGAACCACAATGTCAAGGCGACCATATCTCAAGAAGCTTACCAGTGGTCGTCGGTTGCTGAAGCCTCCAGAAGGGTCATGCACGTACGATACAGCTTACTCAACTACATGTACACGCTGTTCTACTATGCTCACGGAAAGGGAGACACTGTCATGCGGGCTCTTGCTTGGGAGTTTCCCGACGATGAGACCTTGAAAGGCACCTACGCACAGTTCTTGCTTGGCCCCTCGATCCTGGTCACTCCTGTCTTGATCCCGAACGTGAACACGGTGTCTGGCGTCTTCCCTGGCATCGGTGAGGGCACAAGGTGGTATGACTGGTACTCTTTGCAGGAAGTCGATGCGAAACCACAGGAGAATGTCACTATGGATGCTCCATTGGAGCACATCAATGTCCATGTTCGCGGAGGATCTATTATTCCACTGCAGACCCCAGGTTACACCACCGCCGAAACGCGTAACGGCTCGTTCAGCCTTCTCGTCACTCTTGACGATAATGAAGCTGCGACGGGCAGTCTATACCTCGACGATGGTTTCAGTGTCGAGCCAAAAGAGGTCAAATTGGTCAAGTTCGAATATGCGAACAACACTCTGACGTCTCACCTCGAGGGCACATACCGCTCGGCGGCAACGCTGGGCAACGTGACTATTGCGGGAGTCGCAGGTCGCCTTACCGGAATTTCCTTGACGATCGATGGTCAGCCTTGCGAAGTTGGTCGAGTCGTGGTCGAGCCAAGTGAAGGCGTGCTATGGTTCAGTGGCTTGGAAGAGTTCACTCCCAATGGTGCTTGGGAAGGTCAGATGATGTTGAAGCTAAGCTTCGATAGTTGAAGCATTGCTGTCAGAGGGCTGAGGCTGAAACGATCAGTTCACAGAGCCGGAACCATCGGTGAACCGAAGCCGAAACATTCACCCTTCAGCGTTAGTACAGAGTCTGGACAGGTCGGAGGCTGAGGTCCTTTAGCCCAGCTCTAGCAACATACTACTGTTGAAGAGCATCCAATCGAAGCGCTTGCTTCGACAAGACAAGGCGCGGCTGTCCTAGCGAAATAACCTTCTGACGTGCCAGGACTCTGTATGCATCCATGAACCGTTTGTGAACGTTTTCTTCAAAGACTCGCTACGGGACCGGACGCTAGAGATCTGAGCTATGTCGAGCACCGCCTTTAGACAGGTGGTTGGGAGTCATGCAGATTCACCTTGTTGCAAGCCATGAATACCTCACCCGACAAGACGCCACGAGGTAGAAGTTGAAGTCTAAGTACTGACGCAGCAGTAGCCCGTCGTTATCCGCTCTGCAGACTAGTCATGACATGCGATCATGTTCATCTGATTGACTCGACTAATGGCCACCAGCACATTAGAGACAACACCAACAATCAGTGAGGTCGCGAACTTGTAACTGACCAGGATATGTCTGTGATCTTTATGCAAGATGAGCGATACGCGGATCTGGAACAACGCCGCCGGACCTAGGAAGTTTCACACACTTGGGGATTCGGGACCGATTTGATGGGAAGAGACTGGTAACGGCGTCGCTCACGGATCTACTGTGTTGGTCTAGACCAATCTGTACTCGACCCAGCACAGCTTTTCGAGATCTAGATAGGATCTCAAGAATTAACTCGCTCCTAGTAGATGAAAGAGCGTTCTGGAACGGCACTTCTCCGCCAGGTAGTCAGGGCTATATCGCATCGACCAATGTGGTTTCACTTTCCACAGCTAAGTCGTGCTCCGACGGAGCACTACGCCGTGCGGTCATCCGCATTGAACTATCGTACCGTGACCTGACGGCAGTGGTGAGGCTACTGGGCAGAAGCTAGTAGTGTCACTGGTTCAGTCCCCGCAGTGGCAGTCTACTTTTACCTTCTTCAGCAGGCAGCACGGCAAAAGTGCCGCGACAGTCCAGTCCAGCTACTAACGCAGCAAGGAGAAGATCATTTTCAACGGTGATTCGTGCGCAAATTCGTCATGACGCGGCGGTTGAGATCCTTCGTGTTGGGCCCTGGAATGCCATTATCCACCAGCATTATATTCTTCCGCCTCGTCTGCTGCTGAGGAGCGTAGTTCCATATTCCTGTCTCAGATTTATGCCTGCCACCGCCGGACACCGCATAGCGAGGCTGGCCACAGTATAAGTAATACTCGATAATGCGGTCTCAGTCGACGGGAATTCCGCGACGAACGCCATTAAACAACAACACGAAGTGGACAAATGGCGGACTCGGAAAGCCGATTCAACAGACCAAGATCTGTGACACAGGCCCAATTTTTCACCCCAAAAAAGGATTGGACGAGAACAACGATGATCACAGGCGCATCTTTGCACTGATGCAGGTGAGGAGGGATCTTTGCTGATCAGACCATCGGCACATGATCACTGACACGCCCCTCTAGCAAGAGGCTTCGGCTGGCTGCAGGAGACTAATAGCTTCAAATCGATACGACTCCGCGGATCAAGTTGGCGAAACTGCCTTTCGACAAGAAGTCCTGCAGATGTACCAGACAGCAGGACAGGAGACTCGACGGTTGTACGACATGGGCGTCGTGATGGGTACGGACGGCTCAGCGAACGACAACTGGCTGGTGAGGTAAGAATCGAGCGCCAGGTCCGCAAGTGGATGCTGTAGCCGTCCTGCACTACCTTTTCGAAGTCGGCTAACTTTCGTCGAGCTCAGGTGGATGCTCTGGCAGGCAATGCATCAACCCAATGGCTACTAAAGGCGATCTGAACAGGGGTCCAATCTTTTCGTGAACATCATAGGGTCACCTCGGTGCTTTTTGACTGCGTCGTTGAACTCCAAGGCGTTCGACAGGTATACAGGCTTCCGGCGAACGTCGCCAAAAGTCAGCTGGTCGACATTGGCTAAGGCGATGGTTGGTCCGTTGCTAAGGGTCGACTCCTTGATGTATACACCACGGTCTCCAGCGCACTTCAACAGTGTCGATCGTTGTATCTTCAGTCGGCGTCCGCACCCAGTCGCGTTATTTCCCTGATCCATGTGCTGGCCATCTAACAGCTGAGCTGAGATGTTGTGGAGGAGTTGAGGCTGGGCACAGCATGAGCAACAGGTACCCATTTGCCGAGCAGAGGCTATGCCAGATGTCCACAACAGATCATCCCATGCCCACAGGATGTCAAGCATGCAGATACTGCAACACCGATCGCACAGGTCCGGGGAGGGGATAGACACTTGGGCGCGTCCTGCTGCCTCAGCATAATCTTCGTCTTGTGACTTGGCTTGGAGATATGTTCCCTGCAGGCGCCTCTTCGTTGTCTTTGTTTAGCAATACTGCAGCTCCTCCTACGTGACCGATCTGCAAGAGAGACTGTTCCGGAAGCCATTCGTCGTGCCCACTCGCAGTCGAGGGCTCCTCAGCTTGATCACGATGTTGGTGAGGGAGGCGTCCGAGTACCAGGATAAAGTGGCCGAAATGCTGGATAGCAATCATAAACTTCATGCCAAGGTGCATGCATTGACGAGGGTGCTGCGGTGCTTTCCTAATACAGCTAGTACATCGTACGCACGAAGGGCACCACGACAGCCAAAGATGACCACTAAGCCGTGTCGCATGGGCAGAGGTAGAAAGGCTAGAGCGATATATGACTTTGCACGACAGCTATTTCCCTCGAGGTTGATGATCTTCTCCTTCGACGGAGGAAATGGCGATCCGAGTTCGGAAATGAACGACACCCCGGCGCGTACATGAGATGCACTTCCTTCGTCCTTCAAAGAATGTCACCAGCTGGTCGTGGGTCTCAGATCACCTCGAAAGATTCACGCTCATCACGTTGACAACACATTCATTCGCCAGCCTTTCTGTCGAAGTGCTCTACCAAGGCAGTCGCCAAATGAGAGCTACAATGTGTCCTCGTGGCCTCATAGTTGCTAACACGATGAAAGTGACAGATTGCCTTGCCGGAGATCTGCTAGCTCTTTATCGAAAGATGTAAAGATTAGGTTCATGGAAGTGTCGAGCCAAGCGATTCTCCAAGCCACAGACGTAACCATATCGCCGTTGTGCAGCCTGCACATAAGGCTTCCTCTTGAGCTTCTAAGCAGGTTTTGTCTGGCGGATCCGACGGGTGACAGGCTTAGGATGACTCGGATGACAGTCGAGCTCGCCAAGAGAAACAACCAGATGCTGTAAGTAGGTCAAGCTCGCAGCTAAGCTGCCATGGTGCACACGTCCATCCGAACGCGCTGAGCATTGGGAACTTCTCGCTGCCTTTGCACGTGCAGACAAAGACAGTCCCTTGAGATGACTTACTCGGAAAGGATGAGATCGATCGTAGTGACTATCTGCGATACACATTCCACGCGCATTGTACGTTTGCTCATCGTCGCATTGTTGAACGACAACGCATCATCATACTCATAGGGATGACCTATTGCGGTGATGTTCTTCTTGCACTTTCCCATCCTGTTCCAGCCTGCATGTCGACAGGAAACCGATGACAATGGTTGAGCGCGGGTCGATTTGATGTAGTCGTATCAGATGTAGGAGGGAACAGGCCAATGCAACGATGGACAGTCTTCAGGCGGTGTTATTCGGCACCTTCTCGGATTGAGTCCTCGGTTGCTTTCTGAATGCATGCGACACTTTAATGAATCTGATGGACTTGCGGTTCAAAGCCGACCTTCCTTCGTGGAACCAGTCTGCGTAAGCAAGACCGCATTCCCAGACATCCTACACAGGAGAGACAGACCTGCTACGTCTGACCCTGTCGTTGACGTCGATACCAGTTGTTGCCTGCGCCAGACGTCCTAGTCACGCCCAGTCTGATGGACCATGCTGAAGTGCGTAACGCCCCTGGTGTGAGAGGATGTTTATCCTCGTCTGGACAGACGCCGTGGTCTTCATCGATATCTGTAGCGACCGGTTCATGGGCCGCCGTACAGAACGTCGGAGGTTGCCTGTTCAGAGCTGCATCGCACATCTGGCAGGTCGCTGGGTCAGCGCGCCGCCGCATATCAGTGCTAGAAGCAAGTGACTCACTTCTTGGCGGACAACGAAATGGCCGCATCGGCTCCAAGTGATCATGTTCGAGACGCACATGTTGAGCGCCCGTTACAGCCCCTATTAGGGCCGTCCGCTGCTGCTTGATTTGAGGGCATATGTCGTCGAATTGGCGACCATCGAGATACTGTGGCAGTCTGGGAAATGTAACGCTTCTCCAAAAAGCTTGATCAAGGTTGATGAAGGAGCTGAGGTCAAGTGTCAGGACTTCTCGTTCTAACTGGTAAGCTAAGACGTCTGCCTTTAGCCGACGGGCGTGACCTGCATCGAGTATTATGCATTTTACCGGCGCTAACTGCATCCAGGTCCGTGTACTCAAAGCCATAGAAAGCCCGAAGGCCCAGCCGTGGGAAGATGTATCTTTTTGGCAAGACGACCAAGGACCTGGATCTTCATCGCAAATCTTCGAAGCTGATCTTCGTACAGTCAGAACGAGCCGACGAATAGCATCTGGAAGATGGACGGACCAGCGTTGCAATGAGTGTCCTTAGACTAGTGCATACAAATTCAGCTCGCATTCTAAGTGAATTGTAGAGCGAAGGCGCTGACTCAGGGCGGTGGTGGGAAGGCCAGGATTTCCGCTGCATAACCAGACCCGATATTCCATGGTCATCGACCATACTGAGCAAGGAATCTAAAGGCATCCAGATCAAGCGTGGCGAGACACCCTGTGATTGGCAAGGACGAGAACGCTCACACCAAGCGGATCAAGGTACTATGCCGCTACTTTGGCCTTTAGCAGCCGAATGGCGCGAGAAGGACCTCAAACGTCCTGGTGCATCCAGTCATAACATGACCACACCGCGTCTCAAGAACAGCATACCAAGATCGCCTCCAGCTGTGATGGGTGGTACAGCTCACGCATCAGCAAGGCTGCAGACATTATCCTCTGATCACGACATCGCACTTAACTGATCCAGCCATTACGGATACCAGAGGTGCCGCAAGACATTCTCGGGTCTCTCCGTTGTCCCGCAGCTCGAATACCAGGCCGCAGCGTCGACTCAACATGCCGACAAGGCCATCTTCTTGACACAATCTCGTAGCTCTTTCCGAGGCTGTGGCTTGTAGACACGAGACAGCTTGATGCTCCGAGAATTGGGCCGCTCCTATGTGAGCTGTGATACATTCCCGTACCTCCTCAAGCGAGTGGAAGGTTCCTCCGTACGAAGTGCTGTTAGAATAAGCATCGACCCTGGCGTAGCCTGACATGCACTCGGTGCCTTCATGAGAGCACTTTTGCAAGCCCGACCTGTTCCGAAAGCACCGCATACGCTAAATTTATCAGTCATCATGTCACTGCCGCGCCGGTCCCTCGAAGGAGTGCCAGGCTGACAATAGAGTGATTCAAAAGAGCTGTCCATAACAGGCAGTGATTGTCGGATTGGCGAAAAAGCCACCATCTGGTCATTCCTATTCCTGAACTGTCCGCATGAGGCAATCGCACTGGCTCTGTCACGAGAAGCTCTTCGCCTATATGTGAATGCTCCCGGCCACGGCATCCGGGGCAAACGTCACGATGATCGACCCCGATGCACGAGCTGCTCTTCCCCACCAGAAGACTTGTTTTCTGCGTCTCAATCTTGCGTGGCCTGGAGCACTAGTGGCAGCAATGCAGTGTGATCTGTGCTGATGCGTACGGCGTTCGTGGCGACCTAGTACGAAGTCGTAATTAGGCATTCCGTTTCCCGAGATTCAAGTCGTGCAGTCCCTAACATCGCCTCAAGACTGCATTCGGGTTGACAAGATGGTGAGAGCGTCCTTCGAAGCGCGGGTCTTGCCGCAGATCAGATTTGTGTTGTTCCAAGTACGGAGCGGGCATGAACAGGATGCATCGTCACAATTTACATGGCCAGAAAAGCCAGGTGTCCATGCGCGAGTCTGTCCGATGTTGTCAAAGAAGATGGAAATTGATTAGAACACATTTTGAAATGTCAAGTGCGACGCTCGTCACATTTTAAGGATCCTCTGCATGTTACCTACATGGCCCCACACCGTGTGATAAACGTCGCCAAATGAGTTGTAAGTCTCGTGCTCGTGTGTACTTCAGTGGTCGTGACCTCGGGATCTGGCATTGAAAACCGTAAGCGACGTGATCAGAAGCAGCATCCCAGCATCTCCACCTAGCTGGGAACAAAGACGCACATGACAAAGCGCTACGAGTCATTACAACCAGTTCCCTGGACAGACAGACGCCGTCCAGATTCGCTTCCACATGGTAACATGCCAGCAAATCAGCACGCACGTCTCAGACAGACCATGCCATCTGCCCTATCCGACGAGGTTCAAATGATTATTGCACAGCATAAGCAGCTTCAACAATACATCCCGATTCAGAATGCAGACGTACCGGGCGCGGTGTCCTGGTTCGGCTCAAACTCACGATCATGGCAATACTGTTTGTACGAGAGAGCAAGAATCACATGCCATCGGCAAAATCCTGGCTATCACCGATCTTATCCTTATGATCATCTTTTAGGACTTGTCCCTCACCCTGAGTATTCGGGGCGGTGTGGTGCAAGGCCACAGCTGACAAAACCCACAAATACGACAACCAGAGAATGCAACATCGATGTAGCGTGTGATCAACGCAGGGGAATCAATGCAGATGATGAGTGCAGAACGTCGAATGCAAGGAGATTAACGCAATGACATCGCTATAAGGCAGTATCAGCGCGCAGGACTATTGCGGCATCAGCGGGCGCCCGCTTCGAATCATTTACCAAGGACCCAGGGAATTTCTCTAGTACAAGTGTGCGCACACTTGTGACTAGGTTTTTTGCTTTCGGAAATGTCGTTCAATAGCAGAAGCGAGGCCAAGTGGGTGATACGATAGATCGCGTTTTGCACCTGGTGACTGGCGACTCGAGGACTGAGACTCCATCCGGCTGGAATGATTGCAAGCGTTCTGGCGGCTTTCCTGAGCGGAGTTGTGACGAGTCGTCTATTCTAGTCTTGCCTGTCTTCTGGCTCGCAGCATCTTTTGGTCACAGCCAGGAGCCCGTAAGCGACCTATCGATTAAACCAATCGAGACGGGTCAATACATCGAGAGCACCGAATGTGTAGCGACCGAGTCGTGAGCACCATGGCAACAAACGGAGATGGCACAATTTCTGTTCTCTCCCACGCACACGTGCCACACCATAGCAGCGCTCGGCCGTGGGCCCCGGACCGGTCCAACGACACGTTGGTGGCGTTCTTTGCCTCGGAGGGTGAGAAGGTATGGCATGAACGCTCTTGTCTGCTCTTCTCATCCTCCCCTCCTCGCAGCAGGCGTGGGCGACCAACTCTCAGGCTGCCAATCCTCACCAGGATTGCCCTGCGAAGCCTTCTGCCATGGATTCTCCTTAGGTTTCTTCTCCTTCGTCCTGCCCTTGAACCTTCCTCCATCAACGTCCTGTCCCTCACTGCTCTTTGCCACTTTCTCGGGATCCTCAACCATATTCGTTACACCCTGCTTCTCCTCCGGCTCTGTCTGTCCCGCATAGCCACCCGGATCTTTCAACTCTGTCGCAGGCGCCGGCTGCTGTTTGTTCGGTGCATCGAGATATGATGGGATACTCTTCCACCTCTCGTCTGCTTCGGCTGCGAGTTGCTTCATTCGGGCTTGGCGGGCGACGTCGTATTGTTGTTCTTCGATGGAAGGTGGGTCTTTTCGGGTGTGCTTGAGCCATTGACTCCATTGCGCTGCGGAAAAGCATGTCAGTAGCTGTGCATCCATCAAAGTCGAGGGTTGCTACATACGTGAGATTTTGATGTCTGCATAGTGCCCCGCTCTTGTGTACCTGACAATGCGCCGTAATCGATTCGCATTCAATGCATCTTTGAACTCCCAGAATGTATTACCGGCCAAATCTGCGCCGCATAGCCACTGTTTCCGCCATGGTAATCGAAGGGCTCGCCATTTGTAGTATGCTTGCTTGAAGACGCCTGGAGCGCGGGTCTGGAAGGAAGACATTATCCTCGTGATCGTGGTGGCATAGTCTGTGGATGGGAAAGATGGTGTGTAATAGACGGGTGATGGTTGGATGATGCTCTACACTTTCTTAGCGCGTCCCTTTCGAGGCAGCGCGACGCACATGTGAGCGCGGCACGAGCCCGCGAGTCGAGTGACGTTGTGGAGGGGCATTTCAAGATTCAAGATCTAAGCAAGCTTTCTGTTTGTGTCTACACCAACCCAACAGGCAACGTCTGCTGCTCTTTTCACTGTAATAACACCGACGACCAGAGTCACCGCAACAGAGACACATCTCTCACCCGATATGGCGGACGACATGGCTCCCAGCCTCCAGTCGCTGGTCGACCAAAAGTCACTCAAGTGGATCTTTGTGGGAGGAAAGGGCGGCGTAGGCAAGACAACCACATCATGTTCCCTCGCAGTTCAGATGGCCAGGGCCCGCAAGAGCGTCCTCCTCATCTCCACCGATCCCGCCCACAACCTGTCCGACGCCTTTGGTGTCAAGTTCGGCAAAGACGCGAGACCCGTGCCCGGCGTTTCAGGCCTCGACGCCATGGAGATCGACCCGAACGGCAGCATTAGCGAACTGATCAAGTCAGGCGGCGATGATGCACAGGATGCCATGGCAGGTCTCGGCGGGGTCGGAAACATGTTCCAAGAGATGGCCTTCTCGATCCCCGGTGTGGACGAAGCTATGAGCTTTGCCGAAGTGCTGAAGCAGGTCAACGCGATGAAGTACGAGCTGATCATCTTCGACACCGCGCCGACTGGACACACGCTCCGCTTCCTGCAGTTTCCAACAGTGCTGGAGAAGGGGCTCGGCAAGCTAATGCAGCTCAGCCAGCAGTTCGGCCCTATGCTCAATAACCTGATTGGCGCACGCGGAGGACTCCCAAATGGCCAGTCTTTCGACGACATTATTGGGAAAATGAAGGAGCTTGAAAAGACGATTTCGGACGTCAACAAGCAGTTCAAAAACGCCGAGCTGACGACGTTTGTGCCTGTGCTCATTCCGGAATTCTTGTCGCTGTACGAGACGGAGCGCATGATTCAAGAGTTGGGATCGTATGAGATCGATACTCATGCAATGGTTGTGAACCAGCTTCTGTTCCCGAAGAAGGACAACCCGTGTGATCAGTGCAATTCGAGGAGGAAGATGCAGAGGAAGTACTTGGAGCAGATTGATGATCTGTATGGGGATGACTTCCATGTGGTCAAGATGCCGTTGTTGACGGAGGAAGTGAGAGGTGTGGAGAGCATTTCCAAGTAAGTCGACATTCCGACGTTCGATGGAGTCGCTTTCACTGACAACATGATTTAGGTTCAGCGAAATGCTCATCACCCCATATCAGCCTCCAGCATAGAAGCGATGATACTTTACGGCAGGCGAACAATGAGGAGCTCGGCGTTGGCGGTGTAGCACGATATTGTGTGTTGGGTGGAAGATCAGAAGCGTTCGGTATACCCGTCTCCAGCATGAGCACGGGTAGCAGTACAAGGGCGGGTACTGCAGATGGCGTAGAAGACCTGCAGAAGGAAAGATGACACTTATGAATGCACGATGTTCGTGACTTGGACCACGATCGCCCACGGTATTCGCTTCACAAGACGAGTCCACTCCTGCAGGGACTCTAAGATCTGAGCGGTTGATGTATGTCTATCGTCCATCTTGGACTACTACACATCCAAGGTCACAAAGGGAACCAAGCGCAAGCTATTCCCTCGATCTAGGCACAATTCCCTTGTCAATAACCTCCACCAATTCATCAAGTCTATGAACCACCACGTCAGTCCTGTGATCGTTTACTAGCTCCTCACTCTGCCCTTGTCCTACACTCGCCAAAAGTACCGTCAGAGCTCCGGCATCGCGCCCCGAAGCCATATCATCTACACTGTCGCCGAACATAATGATCGGCAGGGGCCTTTCCGCCGCAGGCGTAGATGGCACCTCTGCACTGACAACAACACCCCAAGCGTGCGCTATATGCAATATCCCCGCAGGCGAGGGCTTCGGCGGCTTGAAATCGCGGGTAATGACGGGTGTGAAGGGATCAACATGGCCGGGGAGATGGTTCTCAAGGAGGTGCGTCACTGGTGCGCTATAATCATCATTAGCACAACTCCAGCCAACCTCCCGATAGTCAAACAAAGGTAAGAGAGGAAATCATACTCAAAATTCCTCGTACAGATCCCCTTCCTGATTCCCCACCGATCCAACGCCTCCATTAACGTCACCAATCCCGCCTGCGGAACTTGCTTCGTCATAGCTTCACGTTCAATTGCTTGGATTTTGGCAAAAGCTTCGGACTGTTCAGGTTCGGGAAGGGCGTGCATGTGGTCCAAGATATCTGTGCCTTTGTCGATGTTGAGGGCAGAGCGCATTTGGGTGAACATGTAATTTTGGGGTTCGCCTTCTTATGAAATGGATTGTTAGTCGGAGGTTTAATTGAAGAGTAGCGAGGGAGAGGAAGGGGCGTACATAAAGTTCCATCCATGTCGAAGACGATGCCTCTGAGGTGGAGGCGGCCGTTGGGGTCTTTTGCTGCGGTGCCGCTTTCTCCAATGGGCAGAAAGCCTGGGTGTTTGCCGCTCATGGTTGAGACGAGGCGGTGGTGGGGCACGATATCTTTGGGGATGAGCTGAGCATGCCGC
Source organism: Dothistroma pini CBS 116487 (assembly GCA_002116355.1). Classification (NCBI taxonomy): domain Eukaryota; kingdom Fungi; phylum Ascomycota; class Dothideomycetes; order Mycosphaerellales; family Mycosphaerellaceae; genus Dothistroma; species Dothistroma pini. The sequence continues at coordinate 23,396 of MWSO01000033.1, forward strand.
ACGGTGGAATATAATCCTCGGCCGATTCTACGCAACATGGAGTCGATGTTGAGGAGATGGGCCGTGATAGGTCGGTGCAAGGAAGTTGGATGCTGCTGTGCACAAGACAAGGCTAAACCTTGCATAAAGTTTGCATTACTAAGCTCTTGAAGCATAAGGCATATTGAGGTGATGTTGAAGTCCGTTGCCGTTGCGTAACACGATGAGCAAAGCTCTGAATGGAAAAGTCGTAGAAGGAGATGGGTATATAGTGGAGCAATATGCAGATCTTGCAGCGCAGTCTAAGTACGTATATAACGATTGTACATAGCTTTCAACTTTCCAAACTGCTTTCCAACCACATCGAGAGAAACGCTTTCAACAGGTTGGTACCAAACAAATTGACAGACAGTCCACCATGACTCCAATCAAGGTCGGCATAGTCGGCGCGTCAGGCGAAACAGGTAGCTCCATCGTCAACGGCCTCCTCGACGCAGGAAACTTTGTACGTCCATCTCAGGACAAAGCCGCCCGCCCCTCAACACTCACAATCCCCAGGAAGTCATCGCCCTAACCCGCCCCTCCTCCCTCTCCAAACCCTCCAACCTCGCGCTCGCATCAAAGGGCATAAACCTCCGCGAACTAGATCTCTCTGCCACCTCAGATCCTACCTCCCTCATACCCGCCATCAGCGACCTCACAATCCTCATCTCCTCCATCGGCCCCTTGGACCAAGCAGCCCAGATCCCCCTCGCCACAGCCGCCAAAGCCGCCGGAATCCAACGCTTCATCCCCTGCGCCTACGTACCCGTAATGCCTGCAGGCGGAACTCACATTCTCCGTGATCTGAAGGAACAAGTCTACAACCATATCAAGACTTTGTGGCTACCGTTCACAATCGTGGATGTTGGCTGGTGGTATCAGCTCTCAATTCCGAAGCTGCCATCGGGGAAGACGGATGAATTCGTCTTGATGGGAAAGTCTGAAATTGCTGGAGATGGAAGCGTCCCCAGTGCGTTGACGGATTTGAGAGATATTGGAAAGTATGTGGCGCGCCTGGCTGTGGATGAGAGGGCGGAAGATCGGTATGTATTGGTCTATAATGAGATGTGGGCGCAGAATGAGGTGTACGATTTGGTTGAGAAGGAGTCGGGGGAGAAGATTGAGCGGAACTACGTCTCGAAGGAGGAGCTCGAGGAGAGAGTTGCGGGCGTGCCGGAGGGATCCATGGGTATCAGTGCTTTGTCGGTGAAGGCGCCGGCGCAGTATATGTTGTCTTGGGGTGTGAAGGGGGACAATACGCCGGAGTATGCGAAGTATCTGGGATACGTGACGAGCAAGGAGCTGTATCCGGAGATGGAGTTCAACGCCTTTGAAGCGTTTGTGAAGGAGGTCCTGAAAGGTGAGGCACCGACGATTTATGAGGAGCTGAAGAAGCGATTCGCCGCTGCACAAAAGTGAAGTGCCTAGAGACGGTCAGCTAGTACAGAACGCGCGCGACATGACATGCCTTTCTTAGCTTCAATCGACAATATCAATACAGACCAGGCCGTGATGCAAGTAGGCCAGTCAAGAGGCAGTGGTATCTCTAAAGGAGCGCGAGGTCGCTAAAGCGCCAACCAGATAATGGTACATAGTTCTGACCGCTATGTGAAACGGCCATTCCGTGTCCGTTTTGGTGCTAACGCCGTGCCCAACATGTATGCCGTGCTATCTTTCCGCAGGTAAAGGCTCCGGATTGAATAGTGTGAATCTCATGCGATGGAACTGCAAAAGATCAGTACAAGCAACGAAAACAAAGTCTGGTTGGCTGCACTCACTGCCGGGAGTTTGGGTATCACGACCGCTAGCGTCGCAAGAAGGTTGATAGTAAAGTACGTCAAGTCGTAATGCGTGTAGTGTGTGCTGATGAGAAACAAGCATATGGGCACAGACAGCAGGAACTTCTTCGCCGGGGTGTATTGCTCCTCGTTGTCAATCTGTTCCCACATGTTCAAGTTGTCGTATGCACCGGCGTTGAACTCGAATGGAATTCCTCGGACGTAGTGGAACATCAGATAGGAGCCGCACATGTAGGTTATGTTGACGAGAGTCCACGAGGTCTCCTGGCTGATGGAGGGGATGATGTCGTAGACAATCTTCAGCAGGACAATAATGATGGCGTGAATCATCCATGCTCCTGGAAGGTCAATATATCAGCTCACGTGCGCTTCCCGACTGCCATGTTCACGTCGGTTTGAAGACCGGGCCTTTGTGTGTATCTCACCTTTTGCGTTGACCCACTGTGCGTTCAAGTTGGGCAGCACAGCCTGATCACTCTGCTGCTCCAGACTCTCGGGAGGCTCCTGGTACATCAGACTGCTACTCCGCCTCCTACGGCGGTTCTCCTTGAAGTTGTTGCTCATCTTACGCTCGGCGGATTGGACACACAGCGGCGGCGACGTGTCGGCAAAGCTGATGCCGCCGCGTTGTAAGAGTGTGGAAGACAGTTTGGCGGTGTTGTTGGTGGTCGAAGAGGCGGATCTCGGTCGGTGGGCGGGTAGAAATATCACCATGAAGGCCCCGGGTATGGAGGTGTGTATTTCGGGTGGGTGGGTCGTGTGGGGAGTGCAGTGCAGTGCAGTGCAGGTCGGTGGTATATGGCGTGTGGTGGCTGCAGGGCGTGTGATGATGTCTCGGATTGCTGTTGCCTCTTTGTTCTCGTGTTCACTTCCCGTGCTTGGGCGATGGCGGAAACCCGGCGAGGAGTGCCGAAGCTCGGCGAAACGTGAAGGGCGAGTTGTGGGTGGGAATGAGAATGCAGCAAACAGAGGTGATTGTGTGCTGTGCTGTGCTGATGCGATGTGTGAGGGATTGGTGGTTGTGGTGGCAGTGTAGCAGGAGGACAGAGTGCACGATCGCAGGGAAGTGGAACAGGTCAACGTTGACCTCAAGGCTCAAGGGCTCCACTGCTTCCAACGCTACGAGCTAGCTGACGTCCCTCGTGCAGCTGCAGCTGCTTCGAGAATGCCACGTCCACCGAGTACCGACCCTATTTTCGGCCACCACACTAGTGATTGAGACCCTTCTTCTCCTATTCACTCGTATACGCGTGGCCTGATCATTGTGAACATGCACCGTGAATGGTGGACATATCCTGCCCAAATGACTGAGATTGACCCAAGGCTATCATCAATTGAACACTGCCCTTCGAAAACTAGCCAGCGCACTGCTCATCACCATGACCGCATTCCGACCTCCGAACAGCAGCAATCGTCTGATGTTTACTGTGAACCTGCTTACCAAGATTTCTCCCCGATGTTCAGCCTGTACGACAGCAACTTTCCACGCTTGCAAGCGAATCGCCATCATGGTGCGATCGAGCGCGCCGTCCATGCCGCAATTCGACCATTTCCTCGAATGTGCGAGGGGCTGCAGCTATTGCACAGACTTTCGCAGATGCTTGAAGCATTGATTGCCACGCGCTTTCGCCGCAGCCGTGTATATCGTATACCAATCACAGTTCCTTGGAGCACCATCTCCGCGTCTCGACTTCATATGGAAACCAACGATCCCACTTTCACCACTTTACCTCACTCTCGCACCACCACGCGCCGCGACCATCAAGCAATGTCTGCATCCGGCGACGAGTCAAGGACCGCAGCGGTGGGAAGGAAGCGCAAGCAGGTGAGTGAAGCAGAACTTTTGGCGCAGCGGCGTCGGCGGCAGCAGCAGCAGCAACAGGTCGGCGTGGCGTAAAGTCACGCCGCCTGTCAATGGCATCCAAGGAGTCTGGCGAGATCTCCTCAAGCGAGGCATCGCGCCGCAGCAGCAATGCCTTCTCCTCGTACGAGGACTTCAAGAAGACTGCCGGCCAAGATAGGCCACAGGTGAGTTTTTCTTTGTCTGGCGCCTCGCGCCGATCAACCTCTGTCGACGTGTCCAACATTGGACAGAGCAATCCACTGGACCATGGCAGCAGCGAGGAAGACGGGGAGATAGCGGAGAGCAGCGACGCGAGTACGAGCATGAGCGAAAGCTCGAGTGAAGATGGAAGTGAAGAAAGTGGCGGCGAGAGCGACTCCGACTCCGCGCCATCACACGCACGCGCATCTGCTTCGCCTGACAACACCAACCACGCCGACACAGCCGCCACCAGCACCATGGTCACCGATCAATCCCCAGATGGCATGATGCGCCTTCACCAACTTTCCGACAAGGACCAAGACGAGCAGTACAAATATTTCGGCCTGAAATACGACGACGACATCATCTACTGCATGTGCTGTGGCGACCGCGGCCATCAGGCAAGAACTTGTCCCACTCGCCGCTGCACTCACTGTGGCGTACGCGATCAGCACGCCTCACACGCATGCCCAACCTACAGGAAGTGCACGCGCTGTCTCCGGCGAGGTCACGATGCATCAAACTGTACTCACCCGCAGCCCTTCGTCATCAGAAACGACACATGCGACATTTGTGACGAGCCAGGTCATGTGGAGGAGGAATGCGCCAAGCTCTGGCACACTTCGCTCAACCCGCCGATGAAGGAAATCGACAGGAAGCCTGAGCACAAAATGTTGAAAGTCTGCTACAACTGCGGTGAAAGTAGCTATGACGGTCACTGGGGCGACGACTGTCCAGACCGCTATTATAACGCCAGAACTCAAGGCCCGAATGTGGTGAAGACCTGGAGCAAGGAGGAAGCTGCCAGATTTATGAAGCCAGGCGATGACACCGACGAGGAGAACGAGAGAAGCGACCATGAAGGAGAAGAAGAGAAGATGGACGATGACGAGCCAGCTCCAGCAGCATCGAGGAACTGGCAGGTGGGGCTTTTCGACGACTAAGCGCATTATCATAACGACAGCGATCGGTCAATGGCACGGAACACGGTGAGCATAGAAGGCGCTTCGGGAGTAGAAGCATGGGAGGGCGGGAGGCCTGCTATACTACTGGTACTATAGCGTGCCGGTCCAGATGCTATGTCGGAGCAGCTATTGCGGAGACGGTGGCCAGGTCCACGTCGCCTGCACCTACCCAGAAAGGAAGCTGCGATCAACTGAATAGCTGCTAGAGTAGCCATAACGAAGATTCGAGGTCTCGAAGGATGGACGCTTTCCCACACAGAGTTGTCAAAGGGTGTGCGACCGATCGGCAATGACGTTGATGCGCCAATGTGCTACCCCCCTAGAAGCTCCTCCAAATGCCCGCCATAACCACTCTACACAACCAAAAACACCAATGTCTGCATGGCTTCGCGCAATCTCAAAGCTACGCAGCTCATTCCGAGGAACCCATAAAATCAGAACTCTTCCACGCTTCCACAAGCTTTCTTCCACTCCCTGCTCCATCGCAAGCAAGACACCTCGAACAGTATCCAGGCATAGTCATCAACACAGCAGCATGGCTCGTACGTACATCCTGCTCAAATACGCCCAACACAGACCCTAACTTCCTCCCCGACACAACCTTCCCCACCTCCATCCCCACCCCGACCGACGACGGCGCCTGCAACCACCTCACAGGCCTGACCCTCCCCTCCATTCCCCTCCCCTCCACAGCCGGCACGCAAATCGACATCTCCACCCTCCCCGGCCTCACCGTCCTCTTCTGCTACCCTCGCACCGGCGGCCCCAACGAAAAAATCACAGAAGAATGGAACCAGATTCCCGGAGCCCGGGGCTGCACGCCTCAAGCCTGTTCCTTCCGTGACGCTTCGAAGGAATTTGAATCTTTAGGGGTGAGTCGTATCTTTGGCGCGAGTACGCAAGACACGAGGTATCAGAGGGAGGTCAAGGAGCGGGTGCATTTGCCGTATGAGTTGTTGAGTGATGAGGGAGGGGAGGTGATTAAAGCTTTGAGACTTCCCACTTTTGAGTGGCAAGGCACGACGTTAATCAAACGCATGTCGTTGGTAATCGAGGACGGGAAGATTGTGAAAGTGTTTTATCCGGTATTTCCGCCGGATCGGAGCGCGGGAGAGGTTTTGGAATGGTTGAAGGCAAGGGGAAAGTAAAGATTGGGGAAGATTGTGACGCTGAAGCAGGATCAATCGCGCTCATGTTCCCAAGCATATGTACTCAGTACACATCACTAACATACCTCTCCGTCCTGACACTCGCCAACCACTCCTCCGCCTCCGCCTCCCCTTTTCCGTTCTTCTCCATCCAAATCTTCTTACACACATCAGCAGTTGACTTGCCCAGTCTTTCAGCGCTGCCACAAAGAAAGATCTTGCCCCCATTCTGGAACATCTCCGTCAAATCCTTTCGATCCTCCCACACAAGGTCTGATACATACTTCGGCGCCCCAGGACCATCTTTACTAAACGCCGTCCGAACTTTCACCACACCCTGCTTCTCCCAGGATGTAAGCTCGTCGCGGTATATGAAATCCTTCCCTACATCCCGACATCCAAAGTATAGCACCGCAGGTCCCAACTCCCTAATGCCAGCCTCCTTGATCGCAGCCCTCTCCTGTACAAATGCCCTCATCGGCGCAATCCCCGTGCCGGCCGCAATCATAGTGACAGGTACATCCACCGGCGGGATTCGGAACCCTACATTGGTTGGGCGAACGAAGCATGTAATCCTATCTCCGACTCTTCGAGTGGCGAGGTAGGTCGATGCGACGCCTTGGAAGAGGCCTTGACCGCTCAGAGCGGGAGAGGCGTGGACGTCGATAGTAAGGGTGACATTCTCGGGACGGACGAGAGGGGATGAAGAGATGGAGTACTGGCGTGGAGCGAGAGGGGGCAGGTAGTCGATAAATTGGGCGAAGGGAAGAGGGACGCTGGTTAAGGTGAGGATGTCGAGGATGCTGAAGCGTTTGGCAAGAGTTTCGTCATAATTGTCGATGTACTCTTGGACCGCGGTCTTTTGATCGTTGGTGGTGGCGTGGCCGACCATGTTCTCAAGTTGACGTTTCGTGACGGGAGTGGCGAGTTCAACGGCATCGACGAGGAAGGATCCAACGGATGTTGGGGTCGTCGGGAGATGTCTCTTGGAGGAGCCTGTGAAAGTGGCTAGGTCATTTTGGCTGAGACCGAAGTGCGCGAGGACTTTGTGAACGCTCTCCGGAGGGTTGTGAGGCTGGACAACGAGGTAGTCTCCGGCTTGGTAGTCGGCACCTTGGGGGAGTTGAATCTCAAGGTGACGTTTGGCAGGCCCGACCTTTGATCCTGCCAGCTCTTTGTTGACAAGCACAGTTCCGATGTTCATTTCGCTGCCACCGAGCGTGCGCGTGAGCGGGTCCTGCTCGATCTTGACTTGAAGAGCCGGCTTTTCTTGGGCCACAGCTTTTCCTCCACCAAGAACCGCGAGCAACTTGTCTTGCCAATCTTCCCATGGTCCTATCGGGTCTTCTTTGATGTCTGAAAAGCCAGCTTCAACAATTTGTTGTGCTCCATTCTTGGAAGCAAGGTCATTGACAAGGCGTGGGATTCTTAGAAAAGTATTCGCCCAATCCGAGTTCCCCACTCCAAAGACGGCATAGTTGACGTGCTTCAAAGCCTGCTCCTCAGCATTGAGCTCCTCAAGCCAGCGAACGAACTTTTTCGCGTTGTCAGGTGGCTGGCCTTCATACGAGCAAGCAATCACCACGATCGGCTGATCTTTGAGGGAATGCTCCGTGGCAGCATCCAGACTAGCGACAGTAGCTTCGAAGCCGTAGTCCCTCGACGAAGCCCGCAGACTCTGAGCAAGGGCTTCGCATGTCCCTGCACTAGAGTTAACGAAGCTTCGAGATCTACGTTATGTCGCAACTCACCAGAGTTCCCTCCAAAATACACGGCCAACGCCTTCTTCTCACTGCCCTCCGCCGGTCTATGAGCAGCCTGATGCGGCCTGCGATCCTTTTCTCCACTCTTCTGCAGTCCTCCAGGAATCCCCACGTACAGCCCCTTTCCCTGTCTCCTCCTAACCTTAATTTTGAAGTGCGAAGGCTTGATAGTAAGCGTCGACCTTAATCGCAACTCATAGCTAGGGTCCGCCAACTCAATCTGGAACCTCTGCAGGACCATGGCAAAGTTGATGATCATCTCTTGCTCTGCGAAGCCACGGCCAATACACGCGCGCATTCCGTTGCCGAAAGCTTTCCACGCATTCGGGGGGAGCTTTCGTGACCCGCCGTTGAGCCAGCGCTCGGGTTTATAGGAGTCTGGGTCAGACCATACGTCTGGATCGCGGTGGAGCAGCTTGTTGAGCACAGTCACTTGAGTTTTGGCGGGGATGAAGTACTTCCCACCAAGAACTTGGTCCTCATCCGAGCCGACTGTGAAGGCAGCAATGGGAGAGCTGAGGCGGAGGGTTTCTTTGATGCAGGCATCGATGTAGTCGAGTTTGGGGAGGTGATCGATGGTCAGGACGTCGTCGCCGACTACCTCGTCAACTTGCTTCTGGGCTTTGAGGAGGGTCGAGGGATTCTTGATCATGTCGAGGTAGGTAAAAGAGAGGGTCGCAGATGTGGTCTCGTGTCCTGAGGGACAGAAGGTGTTAGCTCTTGACGAACTACGTAGTAGTGTCTGAGTAGCTAGGCTGGACTGTGGCAAGACGCAGGCAGCTCTAGAATCGAGGACGCCTTCAATATCCAGTACTTACCTGCTACAAGGAATGTGGCCATTTGCAAGCGGATGTTCTCATCCGAAAGGCCTTCGCCTGTTTCACGGTCAACGGTGTTGAGCATGGTATTGAGCAAGTCGTGGTTGTCGGGTTGAGGGTGTTTCTTCCTATCAGCAACGATCTGGTCGCACAGTTGCCACATCTTCTGGACTTGCTCCTGACGTCGTTGTTCTGATTTGTAGTAGCATCGCTGCACGAGTGGGGCTCGGTTGGCTTTCTTCCCTGATTCGATGAGGACATCTGCCATCTGCTGAGCAAATGGATGCACATTGTCAGTGTAGAACTCGTTGAAGCGGTAGGAGAAGGCACAGAGGCCAATGGTATCGAAGGCGAGTCTTGTTAGATCATCGCTGCATTCGATTTCATGCTCGGGTCCGAACCTGTCCCATCGTAGGACCATCTGGCTGGCGATATCTTGCATTTCGTCAAACATCTTGCGGATGCCGATGGGTCCTGTGCGTGTCATTAGACGCTACACCGAACGACTAAATCGACTTACCGAATGCCGGCCTAAGCATTCTATGTGCCTTTCCCCAGTTCGGTTCTTTGGGGTAAGCCGTGAATAGCCCATCTCCCAGTAGAGCGCGAACCTCGTCAACGACGTGTCCAATCTCTTTGTGGAACCTCTTCTCGTCACATACTTCATTGACGAGTTTCTGGTTCGAGACGTAGATGTGAGGACCGTTCAGATTCAACTTCATGATTGGGCCGTACAATGCCGCCAATCGCCATATCTCCTTTGATGGGAAAGAAGGATCGATGTCTGGCAGATTACCGAGAAGTCCGTATAAATGCTCTGGTGGCTGAGGAATCGGCTCGAAGCCGTGGTTGTCGATTGAACCCATGATTGAGCGCTTGAAGTTTCTGTGACCTAGATTGGCTGTGAAGGTCCAGAAGGCGCACAGCTGCTTTACGGTTATATACCTCCATATCTGTTGCAGCGGACGTCTTGGACACCGCACAGCTCGGTCACGTCTGGCTGCCGACTCCGTTCCACCATGATGCCTGTGTTCAGGTTGGACCATACGCACCTCTTGTAGTGTGGCAGGCGCGATGAAGTATCATCGCTGGTTGTTCGGCTGGCGGAGCTTCTGCCAACCCTAAGCGCAGTCAAACATAATCGCTGCATGTTGTGCAGCTTGTTCCTGGTGGCATCCTGCTTTTACAAGCAGCATGACGAGATGTAGAGCTGCTCGGAGCGTGCGAATGCCCGAGTGGATTCTGATTATTGCCAATGGGCCCATACGCGCCCATACTGGTTTCGTTCCGACTTGGCCGCGAGGCGCAGGCTTGCGACAGGTATAGCATGGATGCGCAGCGAGCGGAGACATGCCATAAGCAAGCCGCATGTTGTCAAGCTTATCGTAGCACCTACATGTCTTCAACAGAGTTAGCGTGAAAGCTGCCGTTATGTAAGGAAATAGCTATGACTTTGTTTTTTCGGCTTTTGATTAGCTTATTAGTAGTCCGCTCTAAAATACCTATAGCTAGTATCTATATTAACTATTAGAATATATTA
>MWSO01000034.1:0-18284 GCA_002116355.1 Dothistroma pini CBS 116487
AATCTTTATATTAGTAGTACTAAAAGAAAGCTTAAATCTTTTAAGGACTTTACTACTCTTACTACTTTAGCTAGAATATACTTCTTTTTAGAGTCTTAAGTAGACTAGATTCTATTCTATTTCTAGAGATAACTATCTCTAGTATAAATAGGTATATTATAATTAAGAAAACACGTGTTAAAGTTAATATTAATCAAAGTGTTTATACACTAAGAGAATAGCGCGTTTCCACTACTTTTGCGAATCCCTATGCGACTAGGAGCGAATTTGTGACGGTACTCAGACCCGTGAGCAGTCGACTAACGACTCCATATGCTAGCAGCAATGAAAGGGCCGTGAGTTCCCATAAGTCGTGACCAGCGCACTTGACCTCATCGTTGCCGCCAAGTCATGCTCCCTTCCCGCATTTGAAGAGGACTCGCTAAGATGTGTTGCAGTCTTGACGGCCCCCACAAGTTTTCCCTTTCTCTGGTCGAGTCTGTGTTGCGCTGTGGGATTGCCTCGCACCAGTTCGCCAGCTTATCAGTAGCTTCAAGGAATCTAGTGCAAAGGAAATGTTTCAGATCAGCAAACAACGATTATATACACTTAAGAAAGGGAGGCATATACGTACGTTTGAGACTCTAGGTCGCTCTTTTGATCATCCTTGCACCCTCTTACAAGTTTATTTGATTTCATGTATTATCGATTTACTTTGTGGTTCCTATACATATTGCGATACTACCAATCGTTGTAAGACTATCACAAAGCTTCGTATTACCCAGTGCTTGAAACTTGCAAAGTAGTGCGATAGCAGGCTTGATGTCGGCGTGAAGTGTTGGGACCCTCGAGGCCAGCTTCAGATGAAAAACGAGGTTACGTCACAGCGCAAGTCAGAAGCTCTGTGGTGGACTTCATGACAGCACAGCTAAGCTATCAAGAAGCGGTGATAGTTTATTGACATCAGTGAACCAGTCCAAGAGCATTGGACGTTGACAGGGTCGATTAGATTCACTTGGGTTGACCGCGCTAGTGAGGCGCACGTGCCCCCGCACTATCAGAATCTCAAACAATCGAGCTGGGACTCTTGGCAGACTGCAATACTTGACTAACATCGTCGCGGACTTCTTCATGGAGGGCTCTTTCTTTGACCAAGATGTCGCGCGGGAGTGGAAGAGCATTGAAAATGCACTCCACAAGTCAGGAGGGAGGGCGAAGGTGACATGGGTGTGGAGGGCTGGAAACGAGCAAAGAGAACTTGATGCTTTCGTCCAGGCGCTTGAGGAGCCGAAGCAGAAGCTCGAGGAGGGAAAGCAGAACGACATGAAGAAGCGGTCGTAGGTGCATGTCCAAGAAAATTGCAACTGGTGTATCAGGAAGGCCTTGTGGCAACGAGTCGGTCTGAAGGCAGAAACAAGCACGCACGCAAAGAAGCAACCGTTCCGGCGTTTGGATATATGGAGAGTCGAAATGTTCGGTCGGCATTCCTGAGCATGTGAATGATCCTGCAGATTGACAACACAGCATCATTAAATTGAAGGCATTTCTTTGTCTTGCTTCTGCCATTTCCTTTTTCTAATCACAATACGTCGTGAGAACATGACTGCTAGAGTGCTTCTATTCAGGCCTGTGCCAACCACTGCCATCTACTGGAGATTCAGCACCGCCAATAACTTCTTCCTCGACACCTCCGTTTCTCCACTGGTATCGACCGTCTTCACAATATCGCTATAATGTCCTACAATCTCTTTGTTGTTCCTCGCAAACTCACCATGCCGTTTCTCAAAGACCCCCTCACCATCACCAGGATCTGTTGACCTGGCCAGGAACCGCTTCATCGCCTCCGCCTTGTGACAGTCAAAGTACAGCACTTCATCTGGAACTCCAGCCTTGTCATCCCATAACTTCGCCGAGTTGATGTCACGAGGGAAGCCGTCGATTAAGATCTTCTTGTGTCCTTGAGAGCAGTTGTGCTGAATCTTTCGCTGGAGCATGCAAAAGATTTCTTCTGGTGGTGCCAGCTCGCGATCTTTTAGGTACATCTGCAAGCGGTCACGAGTGAGTCCTTTCAGCTGCGACTCTTCACTGGTTGCTAAGGAACAAAGGTAGTCACCGACTGATAGGTGATAGTAATCATGGTGTTGGGAGAGCTCCTTGCAGAGCGTGCCTTTGCCAGAGCTTGGGGCGCCGATGACGAAGGTGATTTTGTTGGATGTTAGTGACATTGATAGTGTGTCTAAGCGATGGTAAGAGGCACGGATTCGTGATGTTCGTGATTAGATATTGGGCGTTCAACAGATTGTATTGTCAGCCTTGTGTTTGCTGGGCATTGATGGCACCCAAAGGAATTTTCGATGTCTAGTCCCTTCTCAGACCACGGATCTCAAGCTACTCTACATCTTCCGGACAAAACTGGCCTCAATGATGATCGTTCAACGGACCGAAACGCATCGTCTAGGATTGCGAGAAGGTAGTTGCTTCCTGTGTCACCACAAACGTTACACAAACCACGCTGCCGAGGGACTCTTTGTTCAAGCTGCAGGCAATCAGGCAGCAAGGCAAGCAACGACGCTCATAAGACCTCACGTCTCTGGTACTGCAGTACCTGTGTCAACAGTGTAGACATCTTCTCCCAATATGGTCTTGATCAATCTCCTCCAAGCCGCAGGACCCATCAAGATCGCCGGAGCAGTAGCCGTGTGTGCTGCGAGCCTCGTTCTTTTAAGAACTCACAGATCCAGAACACATGTCACACCACTCTCTGTCAACTTCCACTTCACCCGCAAATGCAACAAGACCTGTGTCTTCTGCTTACACACCGAAAAGACCAGCTACCTCGCCAGCGATGAAGACATGAAGCGAGGCCTTGCACTTCTCAAGAAAGCAGGCATGAAGAACATCAACTTCGCTGGTGGCGAGCCTTTCCTGTACCCAGTCAAGCTTGCCATGCTCTGCCGCTACTGCAAGGACGACTTGAAGCTTGAGTCTGTTTCGATCATCTCCAACGGCACCAAAATCACCGAAGGGTGGCTCAAGGAGAATTCGAAGTACGTCGATGTTCTCGGGGTGAGCTGTGACAGCACGAACGAGGAAACCAACATCAAGATCGGTCGAGGTACGGGCGAGAACGTCAAGATGCTGTTCTGTATTCGTCAGTGGTGTCGAGAGCCTGGTGTCAAGTTCAAGCTGAATACCGTCGTTCTTTTCTCACAATTGGGAGGAAGATATGTCTGGAGTCATCGAGAAGCTCGATCCATTCCAATGGAAGGTCTTCCAAGTGCTGCCAGTAGAGGGCGAGAACGACGCGAATGAGGCAGAGACTCAGCTTGACAAACGCAAGCGGAATGCAAACAAGGTCCTCATCACTGAGGAGCAGTTGGCGGCTTTTCGTGATGTGCACACGCACTTGTCCTGTTTTGTGCCGGAGTCCAACGATCTAATGGCGTCGAGCTATCTCATCGTTAATGAGTACCTTCGGTTTCTGGATAAGGGCAATGGCGTCGAGAAGGCTTCTGCGTCGATCTTGGAGGTAGGAGTACAGGCGGCGCTGGCACAAGTTGAGTGGGATCAGGAGGCTTACCACAAGCGAGGAGCAGTGTATGAATGCAGCAAGGACCTGGAGGACGCCCGTGAAGATGGCTGCGGTGGTGGTTTGCCGGAGAGCTTGCGATGGTGATGGTAGATAGCTTATCTTTACGCCATGCTCTGTCGACGGATTCGCCACAGCGACCTCAAATGCACAGTACCATAATATCTTGTCTCCAGCAGCCAGAGATTCAGCTCAGCTGCTCGTACCTTCTTCCAGCCATTCACTCACTTTGACCACACACACCTCCTGTCACCAAGTCAGTCTCTACATCAATCACTGCTTGAGATAATACTAAGATCACAGCAAGACTCGCAAAGACTTCGAGACGATGTCGCAAGCAGATCCAAACTCTTTTCCTGCCGGTCCAACTTCAATGCAGATGTCTGACACGAAGACAACCGATAGCTTCTCAAGCCCGCAATCTGACCGCAGCGTCGAGAGTATGCAACAGACAAAGGACGCTGTCAAACGTTCGGCAATAAAGCAAGTGCGCTTTGAAGTGTCGGAGCCAGAGTCCGGAGGCCTGAATGCCAACGACCACGACGACATCGAGTCACTCCCTGGCGAGCGTGGGTATAAGTACGGCACAGAGCCAACTCTTCATGGCAGGGACATATCGTTCTGGACGTGGCTACGAGGTTTCGAAAACATTCTACAGGCTGACTCCCAGAGACAAAGAAATTTTGAGGTTCGCAAGCGGTATATAGGTTCTGTTTGGTCTGACGATTTTACAATAGCAGCTTGGGTTGAGTTTGATTGTATCTTTCTGCCGATCAAGAAGATGGTAGAAGCTTAGCAGGTCTATATTGTAGTTGTCGTCGCCTGTTCCAGTACATCGAGTTTTAGTGAATGCAGGAATGCGTCTCCACTTTTGAGCTGGTGAATGCGCAATGTTTGCCACCTGTGCCGAGCGTCGAGATTTCCTTTCCATTAAGCCGATGCTCTTCACGCACGGTCTGTACCGCTTGCACATCAGCAGCCGCAATCATCGTTTCGCATGTTCTTCGCAGACATGTTCTCGTTCAGAAGAGGTCGCACCGCATCGCCAGGATCTCCGACCGGCATCACAAGATGTCGTGCTACACAACACAGACTCGTCTCGCACAACCCAGAGCCATTGTCCAGAACTGCTCGCCTCGAGGTCGAGAGCAAGTTCAACGTCACTGCGCTACTGAGATCGCAAATCGATGGCGAGCACACCAGGAATGAGCAGCTGAGCAGATCTCCGGCCGCAGCGACCAGTCTCCTCGAGTTCACTCGACAGCCGGATAAGCTCATCGTCGACCAGTACATCGATGACGATGACACGCTGTGTTCGAAGGGTATCTGGGTGCGGCGACGAGTCGAGCGCACACTGCTGAGCCGTGACTCCCCGTTCCGAGTCCAGGATAAGCCATCTTTGGAATGGGAGGCAAAGACAAGAGTCGGCGGGGACTACCAGAGCTCACAATTCGAGGAGATTGTTGGGGAGGAGGCAGTGATAGACCTGGTCAAGCAGTATGTGCCCGACTCGGCAAGCCTGCGCAAGACCCTGGACATCGACACTGTCCGTAAAGCATGGACAGTATGGGAGCATGTTGAGCGCGCGCTCGTGCACCGAGGGCAGAAGATGATGGTTGTGATAGACAGCTCAACAGCAGATGTCACTGTGGTACGGGGGCCAGAGGAAGAGTCGGCGTTCCAACATCTGGTGGGCGAGGTTGAGCTGACGATGGATCTCGAGCTTGGGGAGGATCAGGCGAAGAATGCTATTGCGAAGGGGGCGGCGTCGAAGTTGATGAAAGCGGAGCTCGACATGCTCATGGAGAGACACTCATCGCTTTTCCCAACTCAGCCGGCGCCAGCTGGGAAGCTCACGGCATACTTTGCGTGGAAGCAGCAGCAAGACGACCATCAAATGATAATGTGGCGTCCGCGCGGCCAGGCCATAGAATCATGCTAGCAATTATAGCATATGCAGCTCGATCGGCACCTCCTCGGCCGGCACTTTTCCCTCCTATAATTGCTTCCCAAAATTGTCTCCTCACCCCTCGGCGGCGACGTTTTGTGAGGCCACGACGGAACAGACTCGAGTGACTTTGCGACCTCGAACAAAAGGACATGTTGAGCGTCATTCCAGATGAACTCAAAAGAACAGAACGTTTTCGAGTGCCTTTCAGCCTCGGAACAGACCTCAGTTCGAGTTTCGTCAAGATCTCGGACTGAGAACAGAACCTTGCCAGCGTCATCCGATGGTGGCAGTTGAGAACATGCCATTATCAGATGTGATATGGGCACGAACGCAATAAATCCCAAGGACCAAAGGATGCACCTGTGTCAAGTTTTCCGCTGCCCAGAGGTCTGAATGATTTACGTGAAAGGTTCGGAGGTCGAATGGTCCATAGGAAACCCAAGTTTTTGCATAGCTGAAGCGAAATGACGAGGTCGTTATTGATGTAGTTGACGGCCAGCAGTCTGCTCTTGAGCTTCGTTTCGGTACGCCTGCGCTGCCGACTCGAGCGCCTGACATGCAAATCATTATCAGCTGTGGCTTCCCGATTCCTGCCGACGAGCTTCACGTGCCGTCGGCACAACGGCGGCGGACATCGTTTTATCCTCATAAGCATGTCTCGAAGTTCTGCCACCACCCCGAGTAATCGGGGCGATATGGTGCAAGGCCACAGCTGACCCAGACCCAAAGAGTCGAGATCTCACCAGATCTCACCAGATCTCGTCAGTTTAATCATTGTGAATGAGTGTCCACCGACATCAATCGACCAACCCAGACCCACCATAAAGTGCAATACCAACGCACGACGTACCTACCAAAGATGCATCGCTTCTCAAGATGTATCGACTACCCGAAATAGGATTCCAAGGACCCAGGGGTTTTCCCCTAAGGTGCAGTGTGCGCACACTGTATCTTAGGTTTTTGCTCCTTGGGAGGTCGTAAACATTCACACTACCAGGCCCAGTCCGGCGCTCGATATGTCACACCTTTTTGCCTCAGGGAACCTCGTCGATGCGTGATGACTTCGTCGCGGATCTCAGGTGAGGTTTGAATGCAGAGTCTGTGATGACAGTATCTAACCGCGGCTGCGCCTTGTGCCATTTGAGCTATGTATTGACAGCATTGATTCGCCTCTCGTCCTTCGGGATATAGCTTGTCGTCCTCTGTGGCGCAAGTTATTGGCAGGTCATTGTTGCACCGGCGACGTCATGTCGGTCGTGATATGGCAGTTCATCGTGGCAGCACTCGGGGCACTGCTTTCAAAGAAAAATCGAGGTCTTCCCCAGGCACGTTTGCCCAGGCTTTTTGCGCCGGGGATCTTTGCCATCATGTCAAGAAGTCGGGCTGGCATTGGAAGTTATGGTTGGTGCCATTCTTTTTGCGTTACGATCGATGGTCTTGGTGGTGAGCTTGCAACAGTCGAAAGCTTCCCGGTGTTGATGGGTTGAGCCTGCATGGCCATGAGAAGTGGTCCAGATCGCCAGTAGTATGTCCTGAGTGGCCTCGCTGTCTTCCCGGTACCTCCTTCTTACGATCCTCTATACGTCGTATAACTCCACGGCCCCAGCAGAAGCGGAACATGATAATGCTCCTCCTCCTTCTGCGCCGCGAATCTCAACTCAACCTCCGGCCAGAACGTCTTCCCCTTGCCAAAGTACGCCTCCGTATCGAACGTCAAGCTCCATACCATGTGATCGTCGCCCTTCAGCTCAGCCTTCACCTTCTTGACCACCTCATTGATGTCTGCTGAGGATGTCCACGCGGGTACTCGGCCGTCATTGTTTGTCTTCGCTGTCCAGTGTGCGGTAGTCGCGTGTGAGGGTGAGATCAGCTTCAGTTTCACGTCGATGCCAGCGCCTGGTTTGCCGGCTACGGTGTCGAGGACGTGGCAGGTGATGAAGGGTCGTTGTTGAGACATGGTTGGATTTGGTTGCAGGTGGGACGATATGGTGGCCACTCTTGATCGTATGTCGGGCAGACTAGTCGTTTGGTTGCTCATGGGGATCCCTGAATGTGTTGCATGTCGTTGTCGATGCAGGAGGAAGAATATATAGCGAGGTGAAAGCAGAAGTGAAGTCGTCGGGCATCGGAGCTGCCCGCTCAAGCTCGCCGCCGACCTTTGACATGCATCGGGAAGCATCACATCGTAGACATCACCACATCGAAAAGCCATTGCAACCAATACTGACCTTGGGATGCTATGGCAGTAGCGATGGCCTCACCTGAGATAAGAACACCCAAAGGCACCGCACCGAATCCCTCGCGAAACCCGCTGCCATTGTCCGCCTCGCAAGAATCTCAAGTCCGCGAACTATACTACAAACGAGTCCGCCAAAAGTGCGCTGATGAAGTGAGAGGTAACCTTCAACCTCCACTGCCACTTCCACCGTATACTAAGTTTACATTCAGACTTCGCAGCATGCTGCACCCAACGAACCTTCACCGCAGCCTTCATGTGCCGCTCTGAACAAAAGGCGATGAATGCCTGCATGAATCTCTACGCCACGCAAGCAGAGCAGGACGCCGCGAGAGCGGAATGGTTTGCGACGATGGATCAGAGACGGGAGGAGAGGGAGAAGAAGGAGCTGAAGCGTGTTGAGGATGAGAAGTTTTGGAAGGAGTGGTGGGCCAAGGACAAGAAGGGCGTGCCGAGTACGGAGGGGAGGGATATTAAGGGGCGGCATATTGAGGAGAAGAAATGATGCGCAAAGAAACAGGGACAGCGATGCCATACCAGGTGGGTACTAGATGATCAGATGGGAGTGAGGAGCGTCTTGAAGGACCAGACTGGAAATATGAGGTCCACGATCTACATGGCCATGCCTACACCAGAGCCAACAGCAGCACCAGCAGCACCAGCAGCACCAGCAGCACCAGCAGCACCAGCAGCACCAGCACCAGCGCTCGCGCTCCTCGCCTCCACCATCTCCGGCTCTACCACCGGCGACCGCGCAATACCAGCTCGCGCATCTCGCATGTCCCTCAGTCTCGCAGGACTCTCTCTGGTCATATAGCTCGGCGGCGACACATCTTGAGCGGACTCCCCATATGTTGGCGATTGCAGTGCCGGTGTCGCTGGACTTGTTGGAGAAGGAATAGCTTGCCAATGCAGCAATTCCGGATCTGCTCGTACACTTCCGCGCCACCGACCATATGCTGGTGGTGGATTCGGCACGGTGTGGACTTCTTTGTCCCAGTCATGAGATGGGATCGTGGTCGGCTGTGCCACGTTTGTATCGAGACGAATGTCGTCCGAGGAGAGGGAGACTGGAATGGGTCGTTCTGGGACGTACGCGTTGCCGTCTGCGGGCAGCGAAGGCATCTGCCGCAGCTGAGGCTGGCTCCGGAAGTGACCTCTGCGATGGCGATATCTGTGTTGACGATTCGGAGACACGGTTACGAACACAGGTCCATGTCGAGGTCTCCTGCCAACGAAGAGCAATCGGATCACTGAATGGGTGAAGACGATCGTGGCCAGACAGATCCCGAGGATGAACAGAATGTGGAATGTTGTCGTCAGGCCGGACTCCGTGGTGGCGATCGAGACGTCTGGATTCACGCGTTAGCTCGATGCTGAGACCTATCTATAGATGCACAGACTCACACGTCGCCACCAACGCAGCCAGCAGCAGCGATGCTGATAAGCACAACACACCACGCGAACCAGCCGCTCTCTTTGCGGCTTTGCTCCTCCGAGTCCGTTTCTTCGGCTTTGTCCACCCATTCCGCTGCCGAGACTGTACCTTCTGCTGCGACAGATCTGTAATCGAAGGATCGCTCAGATCGGGATGATTCAGTGCGGCCACAGCCCGGCTGTTGAACATGGCAGACTGATGCGCCATTCGCTGGACCCGTTCTCTGTACTCGGTCGGTGGAAAGAATGACAACCGCTCCCCTCTGGATGCTTGCGGATACCGCGCTGGAGGCGTGGCTGCTGATGTTGGGCTGGGGAGTACTTCCGGCTGCGCTTGGGAGCAGAGCGAGGCAATATGGACGCTATTCGTCCGCAACGCCGGCGGATGTGTTGGCGTCGTTGGCGAACTCTTGACAGAGCCGAAGACAGATGTTCGCAAGAGGTTCCGGACATTGTCTTGCACGCGTGAGAGGCGAGATGATTGGGAGGGTGTGTCGTCTTCGAGTATGCCTGCTTCCAGGGCACTGGAGTCGGGAAGAGGCGAGTGCATCTCCTCAATTGTGGTGGTAGTGGTGATATCTTTCGTAGTCCAACAGAGGATTGAGGGCGAGCCGAAGCGTTGGACCATTGAAGATGAACAGCGATGAAAACGAAACAATGATCTATCCTCCTCTTCAATAATGCCCTCGAGCAACACAACGGAGATGAAGTCGGAGGAAAGAAATTATACACCGCAAGGCACAGAAAGTAAACAATGCAAACGCAGAACCGTCAGATATGAGCAAGTCGCCACTTACTTAGCAGTCAGCTTGCATCAACGAGCTGTCGTCCTCGTCGGTACCTTACAGCATAGACAAGTCAAGTCGTGCAAAGACCTTCAGAGGTCTGCATACAAGCTCATCCAACCATTCCGTTAGACAGACAGCATCAGCAGACATTCCCCCCAAACTCTGAACATTCCCCTCCCCACGTTACACGACAGGCCACGGCAGAAGCCTCCCTGCAGCAAGCCATGGACGCACGACTTTTGCAAGAATATAGGCACTTTCTTCGCATCTCGTGCAGATCCATCAACTCACAGGCTCCCAATTCTCCAGCTGCTAATGAAGCGTGTCGCGACGAGACGTTCATTGTACATGTTTCAGATCTGCCCTCATCGGCTCCTGCAGCAAAGAAAGTGTGGTGGTGGTGGTGGTGGTGGTGTGCCCCTAACAGACGGGAGCTGGCACGCATGGGCGCTAGAGCCGCGTTTTCGGGCAGGTTTCACATCCTTTCCCGCCGGCTTCCCCGCTGTCTCGCGCCGGAAGGAATGCTGGCGAATCAAGGACAAGAGATGGGCGCGACTTGAGAATAGATAGAGCGAGCGAGCGAGAGAGAGAGAGAGAGAGTGTGTGTGTGTGTACGTGAGACGTGTGAGAAGTTGGCGCTTTGGGTGTTTTGGTTGGTAGTAGGGTGGCCGTCTGAGAGACCTAGTATTGTCCAATAGAAGGAAGTAGACAATGCGATTGCTTTTCGATGTTATGTTTCAGTTGAGACTTTTTTTGTTCCTGGTTTGGGGGCGGGCGCGAGAGGATCATGTATTTTGGGGGAATTTGGCTCATGGTGGCGGAACGGTACTTCTCAAAGGTATACAACGATGTGCATGGTGTTTCCTTGACATAGCTGCTGTGAGGGTGTTGTGGCGAGCGGCCTTTTGTCTACATGCACGATGGCGTTCCTGTATGTCTCAGTCAACGACTAGCTCTCAGCACGAATCAACGACTCAGGGCAAAGAATGGTGAGATCCATATTCCCAAGAGATTGACGCTATGTATATGCTCCACGCTATACAATCCACCACCAGCAGATGCTTACATCTACTCCTCGTCGTTGTCCTCGGTGCCACTGGTGTTCATGCTCATTTCGCTCAAACTCGGAGTCTCGTTGCCCTTCTTCTTGGTACTTCCAATCTTCAGAACGCTACTCCAGTTCCGTCCACTTCCCCTGTTGACTTCCTTGCTTTCTCTTGGCTGCTGCAGACTGCTGACACTTGCGCTCAGCTCGGCATCTTCCTCTTCTGTGGGTGCCGAAGTGGCAGAGCTGAGGCCGATGTCCATCTTGCTCTTCTCGCGCTTGAAGGTATGCAGCGTGAACTTACTACTGCTCGACTTGCGGCTGAGCTTCTGCATGAAGGACTCTTTGCCCGCCGAGCTGCCTCCTAGAAGTGGAGAGGGAGCTGCGTCAGAGGGGGTGTAGGAAGGTGTTCGTGCCAGATCTGTCGAGTTGCGCGACGACTCGGCGAGCGAGGATTCGGCGGTGGTAATCGAGCGTGTATCGCGAGTGTCCTTGGACTTGCGGCTGTTCGGTGGAGATTCATCCCATTCGCCTTTGTCGAGATTCGGAGTTCCGCTGCCCGAAGCCGTCTCTTTCGATTTGCCCTTCTTACTGCCGAACCATCCAGTGAAGCTTTTAGCGTTGGGATTCAGCTTGGGAATCGCATCCGCAGCGCTCGACTTATCTGCCTTCTTCGAGCCTGGAGGTGGTCTCGTACCGATCGCACCTAGCTGTTGACCGCGATCTGAGTCGTATTCGTCGGAGTCTTCATCTTCAAGTATGTCCTCGGGGGGCACACTGGCACCGTACTGAGCAGAAGGCCGACGAGAAGGATGACGTGATCCAAAAAGACGAGACTGCTGCGACGATGGCGCGTTCCACCCTGTGGTCGATCCAAACGCCAGAGGACTGCTCCTGGCGCCGGCTGCAGCATCACTGGAGGTCCACCCATCAACACCGACACCCCAGCGGTTACTGTCGAAAGACGGCCTGGGTAGCTCATTCGAGTGGGTGGATCCAGGCCGCGGAGACGCTGGTCGGCGTGTGAAGCTGCTCGGCCAGCCGTCGCTCTTGTCATGGCGTGAAAAGAGGTTGAAGGCTCGACTCCTCATAGACGTCGTAGGTGGAGGCGCAGCAGGGATGTCAAACCCGCCATCACTGCCTAAAGCAAGAGCACTGCCAGAAATGCTGCTGTTTCTCTTTCTGGTGTTGGAGTCAATGCCCGGAATGCCCTGGTCGGTCCGCGGCATAGAATGACTTTGGGCTTTGCCCAGCACAGGTGGCTCGTCTGCAGGATTTGTCTTTGCTCGCTGCTTGATCCCGAACATGGCACTGAATCTACTACCTGGCCCACTGCCGCTAGTCGCCCGATTCGAACGTGTAGATCGTATGGATCGTCCGTCCGAGTCCAGAATGTTCTCTGGCGAGCCTATGTGCAAGTTCTGCTGGCTTGCCTGGGGGCTGGCAAACACGCTTGGTGACCTACTACTGCCTCCACTGGCTGGCGAGGCAGGTCCTGGATCAGAAAGCACTTGGGTAGTCGAGCTCGGCATTCCTCCTAACCCAGGTAGAGCTCCAAGTCCAGGCAACGGCTGTATGAAGGTTGACGACAGCTTGTTATCTCCCTCGCCAAACAAATCCGCGGGAAGGAATTCCACCCCAGCTCCAGGACTCATCGGTGCGCCACCCGTGATTCTCTCACTTTCTTCGTCAGTCATCTGCAACTCATCCGTCGGTCCAGATACAGTCATGCCATTGGTAAAGTTCAGGAATGGCGCTGAACTAAAGGGTGACATTGTGCTAGTCACGCCCGACGAGAAGGGCGCAGATGTGATGGGAAAGTTAGCAAGGCGAGGACTGTCCGAGGAACTGTGCCCACTTTGTGCTCTGCGCGACCGCTGACTGTCACCTCTGTGCGGTCGACGCTCCTGGGTGGTCGGAGGAGATACATACTGGGCAGCTTCTTCCTGAGCTCTGCGCGCGCGCAGCTGATCAAGATATGCTCGCTGCTCAGCGTAAAAGCGCTTGGCTTGCTCCACCTTCTGGAAAGCCGCAGTGTAGTGACTTTGCATCTGGCTGCGCTGCAATTCATATAATCTTGTTTCCTCGGCGCCCTGTTGATGCTGTTGCACGAAGTTAGGCGCAGACTCTGATGACTCTGAGGGAGAATTGTTCTTCATGAGACGGTCCAGCTTCTTGAATTCGGTGCCCTTCTCCCGGACTTCTTCATCCAGGGCCTTGACAGCAGCACCCTCCTCTGCCTGCTTGACATGTAAGTATTCTTTCTCCTTCTGCGCATCTCTGATATAGTCCTCCTTCTTCTGCCTGATGTTGTCCACTTCTCGGCGCATCACCTCCGCTTCCTGCTCCCACCGAACCATGTCATCTTTCAGCTTCTGTCGCTCCTGCTTCTTTTGCTCCAGGATGCCAGCCTGCTTTCTGCGCTCTGCTTGTGCTGCGGTGTTATGACGATCTAGTGTGTTCACTTCTTTCTTGAGATTGCGGCTGTTCTTGTCATTCTCTGTGACTTCAGCCTTCAGCTCGTCCCGTTGCTTGTTCAACTCTTCCCTCGAGCGCATCTCCTCTTCTTCCTCTTCTCTGGCCTGCCTATCAGCATCCTCCGTTTCGCGCCTGATCTGGTCCAGCTTCTCGGTCAGGTGATGTATGGTCTCAGCACCTTCGGGAGGCTCGTTCTCGTCGGCGGGTGGATCGTACTTGTCAATGTTCATGGCTGCAGGAGAATGTCGGCGGCCTCCGGTGAGACTTCGCTTCGGTCCAAGGCCACTGCTTCCCTCCCGAGCCATGGGCGCAGTATCGGCATTGGCTGGAGCGATATCCTTCAGCCCTTTATACGGCCTGGCTCGGGGGACCGGCACATGCGCCTCATCCGCATCGGTATCATTGCCGTCCAGAGGAGGTACGAAGAAGTCGTTTGACGAAGCAGCCTTGGTTCTAAAGCGAATAGGAGCACTGCGCGAGCTAAATTCCACATTGGTCACCAACGAGACCCGAACAACATAGAAACAGCCTGGCTGCAGGCCGTAGATAGTCGCAGCAGTCTCGTGTATAGAGAAAGTATCAATGACAGCGCCGTTCAGGTGTATCTCGAATTTGAAAGAAGTCTTATGTCTCGTCTTCTCCGGCAATGACCAATGAACGATGGCTCCGTCCGATTTGATGGTCGCCAGATCGATGGTGGGTTCGCACGGGATATCGAAGCCTAGGAGACCGGCGAGCTCCTCGAGAGGCTTATTCATGACCTGGTAAGCACGGTAGCAGAGCCTAAAGCATGCGGGTCAGTAGTTGTGGTGTGTGCAGGATCCAATGGACCATGTCGCATACCATGACATGGCGATGAAGACGACTACCGGCTTGAAATAGAATGCGAAGGGAAGTGCCAGAGTTTGCAGCATGGTGGCCGCACGCGACAGCCACATGGGGTCTGGCAGGGAGAGTTTGCTATCAGAGCCTGCCGCCGACTGCGCAAAGGCGAGGACGGGGTTGCGGCGCTGTTGCTGCTGCTGCTGCTGCTTCATGTTGGCAGCGGCTGCACTGTGTCCCGCCATGGTCAACGCTCAGCCAGCGCATCGAAATGAAGCAAGCAAGAACATGCTCAAACAATAATGAGCAGGTGACGGACGGTGGAGTAGGTAGACGTCGAGGTGCAGCGGCCGGTTGTTTCTCCAGCCCCATGTGCCAAGCTCGCCAAGTCAGCGGTCAGAGGCTGCCAGCTGCACGGCACGGTAAGTTCGGTACGGCGAGCTTACCCACCGGGAAGCCTCCCGGTCACCATCTCATCTTGCAGCGTCTACCACCACCAGCCAGCAGCAGCTCTCACTACCTTGCCTGCTTCTGGCATCTCAACCACTTTAGCATGTACTATAGCAGTGTAAGGTACTGTGCCTACTGCTCCCTTCATGCAGTTCTTGTACATTTACACCGACCTTGTTGTCTGACCATCATCCTTCGGCTCGGCCTTGTCGACGGCATGACGTCCATTTGAGGGTCACATGCACGCTTGCTGACCAGCGTGATCGCGTCCTTGCCGGTCGGGCGACGCTCTACTAGCAACACACTCTCCGCCCTTCACAGTCGGCAGGCCGGTCGTAGTCTCCCGCTCGCCTTGTTGCATCTACCTTTGGTCGCTCGTTTCGTGTGCTTGCAACAATCTTCACTCCGCATCCGTCCGTACCCGAGGAGGAAGACCAGCACCCAGGATCTGCCTCCGCACTTGTACAACACAACACCGCTCACTGCCGAGATAGAAGCACACACGTTCTCTCCTGCATTTGATCGTCCCTTCAGCTGCTGCCATGCAGTACGTGCGCTCCATAACCGGCTCCGTCTCCAAGGGCTGGAACAGCATCAACCCAGCCACGCTCTCCGGCGCCATCGACGTGATAGTCGTCGAGCAGGAAGATGGATCGCTGGCGTGCTCTCCCTTCCATATCCGCTTCGGCAAATTCAGTCTGCTGCGACCCTACGAGAAGAAGGTCGAGTTCAAGGTCAATGGCGACAAGCAAGACTACCCCATGAAGCTTGGGGAGGGCGGGGAGGCCTTCTTCGTCTTTGAGACACTCGAGAGCGTGCCTACAGAGTACCAGACGAGTCCGGTTGTCTCACCAGCCGCGAGTCCCGAGCTCAAACCCAGTCGACCCTCGACACCTACACTACAAGAACCGGATCCATTCTCCCTCAACGATCGAAGCGAAACGCCGCCCCAAGATGGCCTCCGACAGCCGTCGAGAGGACACAGCAGAAGCACGACCGAGGGCATGCCTATACCGTCATTTTCGCGTAGAGCGCAGAGCGATATGGGTCAGCTCACACCCCTCTCAAGCTCACCCAATGAACCCGTCAAGCGACAGGCTTCAGGAAGCTTCTCCGGCATCGATAACCCTCACCTACCCAAGCTCGATCGGTCTGAGTCCGATACTGCTATTATAGCTGCGAAAGCTGCAATGCAAACCTCGACCGACCAAAGCCAGCTCTTGCCATGTGCCGTCTCCGAAAGAGATGCGTCGCCATTACGAAACGATCTCGTGAGATCAGACAGCGATCTGTCCGTGGACCAGCAAGAGGCGAAGCAACGTGCTATGAATCTGTCGAAGAAGCTATGGACATCAAATATCAGCAACCAGGTGACTGAGTCTGGCGACTTGATGCTTGATATGGCAGGTTTCAAGGGCGGGAACATGGAAGCACTGCAGGCAGAAGGCATTGCGCGGCAGCTGTTGTCGGAAGAAGTGGATGGCCCGTACGATATTGGGGCGCTCATCGGAGCTGACGAGAAGGGCAACATCTGGATCTACAGTAGTGAGGAAGCTAAAGAGGCTGCCAACAAAAGAGCTGCAGCCGCGACTGGTCTCGGTGGCTTCAACCCAGCGGCTTATGCTTCCACAGATGCCATCTCCGACCCTGGATATCACAGCGACGATGCGCGCAGTGACGCCAAGTCAGACTACGCCGGAACACACACTAGGAGAGACTCCGATAGCGCTTTGGGCATGCCCTCACAACCAAGCTCGCCTGTAGCTGGAGATCCCAACAAGAACTATGCCAAGACGTTGCGATTGACTTCCGATCAGCTCAAATCGATGCATCTCAAGTCAGGTGCGAACAACATGGCTTTCACCGTGAACAGAGCCACCTGTACTGCCACTCTGTGGTACTGGCAGCATGATGTGCCAATTGTCATCAGCGACATTGATGGCACGATTACCAAGTCGGATGTGCTGGGACATGTGCTCAATACACTCGGAAGAGATTGGACGCATCAAGGTGTTGCTAAGCTTTACACCGAGATCGCAGCCAATGGATATAACTTCCTCTACTTGACCAGTCGAAGTGTCGGGCAAGCTGATACGACACGAGCCTATTTGAAAGGTGTTGTACAGGAAGGCTACAAATTGCCGCCTGGGCCGGTCATCCTCAGCCCAGATCGGACAATAGCGGCGCTTCGGCGTGAGGTCTACCTCAGGAAGCCTGAAATCTTCAAGATGGCCTGCTTGCGAGACGTTATGGCGCTCTTCGCTGGCCATGGTGGCTCCAACAACACCCACGAGTCGGTTGAGGCAGGTCTAAAGCCTAACCCAGATTTACAGAATGGCCTCGGCACAGGCAAGGGCAAGGCCGGCAGCCCCTTTTACGCAGGCTTCGGAAACCGCCTCACGGATGCGCTCAGTTACCGATCAGTGAACATCCCTAGCACGAGGATCTTCACAATCAACAGCAACTCTGAGGTCTCACTCGATCTTCTCAGCCTGAACAACTACAAGACGGCTTACAGTACAATGCGTGAGATCGTTGACCACTACTTCCCGCCTGTGGGACTCTTGATTAAGGGCGGCGGAGAGGAGTTTACAGACTTTAACTACTGGCGAGATAAGCCGCTCGACATCATCGACTTTACGGACAGTGAGGACGAAGGAGACGTGCCGCTTGTCAATGCGCTGGCAAGAGTCGGTACCACTACCACTGGTGGCAGTGTGCTCAGTGAGGACGATGCGGAAGACATGGCTGATAGTTACCTCTCCGATCCGCGGGTCAGTCTCGATCAGTCGATCGAGGAAACGCTTGACGAAGAAGAGATGACACAGTCGATGCTCGACGATGAGGAGCTCGAACGCGATGACGAAGATGAGTATGACGATGAGGAGGACGAAAGTGAGCCAGAGTTCGAAGTAGAGTTGGAAGACTCCGGGGGCGGAGCCCAGTCGCCCAGACAGAAGGCCAGTCAACCTTCAACACCAGAAACGTCGTCGACGCCTGATCCTGGCCGAACGCCACAGCAGACGAAAGCCGCGGACCAGCCGGAACGAGTTGCGGACGAAGCTACAGGACTGGGCCTCTCGACATTTAACCAAAAGTTTTTGAGGAAGAGGTAGTACTTCTGAGCGGATGGTTCCTGCATTTTCTCAATCTGATGCGTTCCGAGCGATCTGTATAAAGGTGCATATATTGTATCGTAATGCATTGGTGGCAGTTGTAGAACTAGAGATGGCCGGCGATTAGCAGGCCAAAGGTGCGATAGTCACGAATTGACGAATAACCAAAAGTTCGCGCATGGAACAGCACATCGGGAACGGATTTTATTCGGGACGTTAGGGAATAAGAGGCACTTTGTTTTTTCGGCTTTTCTCCCGTCATTGGCCCATTAGCAATACGCTCTAAATAGCTCGTCTATTAGTTCTACTAGTTAGTCGCGTTGCTTTAGAGCGCGTTTCTAGTTAGTATTAGACTCTAGTTTAGTACTAGTATATACTATAGTATATATTAAT